>CM024760.1:57521150-57733305 GCA_014218235.1 Colocasia esculenta
ACTCGCTCATAAGCAGTTGTTTCTGCGTGTGTGTGTGGACGGTGGATGTAGGATACACGAGTTGTGTACTCCGAACACCTTAAATCATCGTGTCTGTGGTTTGTTCGCGTTTTGCGTAGATGATTGGTAGGCACGGTGTTCATACGCACGTTTGATTTTCTGTCTCACTTAATCAACTCAAGCGGTCTCACACTTAATTGAATTGAATCAAATTTCATTAAGATCGCTGTAGCATCGAAAAGAAGCCATCAATAGTTTAAAATTGCCGTAATCTATTCAACCCCCCTTCTAGATTACCGTATTGTGTACTTCCGCATAACTCTTCAATTGGTATCAGAGCGGGTTTCTCCGATTTACAGCTTTTCGTAATTTGATCTAGCGATCAGGAGATTTTCGATCTTATGGATTCTAGCAAAGGGTATATGGCCGAGGGACATTCAGTAACCAGGCCACCTATTTTGATGGCACTGACTATTCCTATTGGAAAACCGTATGCAGGTATTTTTGAGAGCTCAAAACTACGAGCTGTGGAAGATAGTCAGCAAAGGACCATAGGTATTGCCCGAGGACGAAGACACCTGGACGAAAGACCAAATAGCCAAGGGAACTCTCAACTGGAGTGCACTAAACATGATGCAATGTGCGGTGCATCCAAAGGAGTTCTCAAGAGTCTCCACATGCTCAACAGCAAAAGAGATGTGGGACAAGCTTGAACTTATCTACGAAGGTACGTCCGAGGTAAGGGAAACTAAAGTTAGCATGTTAGTGTCTGAATATGAAATGTTCAAGATGAAAACTGATGAAACCATATCAGACATGTTTGCAAGATTCATGCTAATAGTTAACGGGCTAAAAGGTCTTAAGAAGGAATACTCTGAAAGTGACTTAGTGAGAAAGATCCTTCGATCTCTTACTTCATCTTGGAATACTAAGGCCACTGTCATTGAGGATTCCAAAGACCTTTCCAAAATGAAATTGGATGAACTAATTGGCTCTCTAATGACATATGAAATCAACATCAAAAGAAAAGAATTAGAAGAAAATCCTAGAAAGTCAATTGCTCTAAAAGCATCCAATAAAACATCAACAAGCTCCAAGAAATCTATTCAACAAGATAGTGATGAGCAAGAAACATCTAGTGAGAGTGATGATGGTGAAATGGCAATGCTCACTAGACAATTCAAGAAATTTTGAAGTTCAAGAGGAGAGACACAGGTAATTCCAAACCCTTTCCTAAGAAAATTTTTTCACAGAAATATGAGTCAAACAAAAAATCTGACATTGTTTGTTATGAATGCAAGAAACAGGGGCATATGAGAGGAGAATGCCGGAACTCAAGAAGAAGCTGAAGAAAGACAAATTCACCTCCAAAAAGGCCAAAGCAATGTTGGCCACCTGGAGTGATGAAGATGAAGATGAAGATGCACAAGAAACATCCGATGATGAAGAAGAAGTGAAATGCTTGATGGCCAGGAGTGATGACTCCAGCGAGGTAAATTCTCATTTATGATTTCACTGCAAGTGAATGGGAGGAAGCATACACTACTTTATTTGAAAAATTTCGTGAATATAAATCTGAGAATAGAGCATTAAAAAAGAAATGCAACTCCCTTGTGCATGATAGGAACAATGATGAACGAATTGCATTCCTGACAAAAGAATTAGAAATGATGAAAGTTGATGAAAAGACTCATAATGAAGAAATGGATTGCTTGAAAATGAAATTGCAAGAAACACAAAAAGAAAAAGACTGTTTAAGCCATTCTATTGAATCCTTCAAGAAGAACAATTGGAAACAAAGAAAAGTTGGAACAAACTGAAAAGGAGTTGAAAGAAAATCTGAGGACTTAATGAAATTTGTAAAAGGGAAGCAAATCTAGATGCGGTTGGGCACCAAAATACATGTAACCAAGCATGGGTTAGGATATCAACCTGTAAAACAAAAGAAAATAGGAGAATCATTGATTACCTCCTTTGTTGATCTAGCCCAGACACAGCAAGCATGCTCCCACAAAGCATAATTCAAGAAAGTCTCAGACCAAGCCAATGCCACTCAAAAAATGCTCCCAACAACAGAAGAAAAAGCCACCTGTCGACAGATACAATGGTGCCTGTCGACAGACAAGAACAGTTTCAATGAATAAACAGTCTATCAAGCAACAGAAATTGAAAAGAAAATTCCTTCATGCAATGTGTGTAAAAAGATTGGTCATGATGAAAAACAATGTTGGAATAATCCAAAGAAACAAAATTCAAACAAGTTTGGATTCCTAAGCATTTACTTTGTTGCATGAATGAAATTTTGGACCCAAAGTAATTTGGGTACCAAAACCTCTTGTCTGATCCACATATGCAGGAATGCCTAGCAGCCCAACATCAAAACAAATGGTACTTGGATAGCGGCTGTTCGAGGCACATGACGGGCGACAAAGGTAAATTCTGTTTCCTAGTGGAGAAAGACGGAGGACAAGTCATTTTTGGAGGTAACAACAAAGGCCAAATCATTGGCACAGGTAATGTTGGTAAGTGTTCCTCCAATTCAATTGAAAATGTACTGTTGGTTGATGGCCTTAATCACATTTGCTTAGCATAAGTCAATTATGTGATAGAGGTCACAACGTCATTTTGAATCAAATTCATGTCAAATTGTTGATAAAGAAACAGGAAGTGTAAAATTTTCTGGAAAAAGAGTGAATAACATTTACTTAGTTGATTTAGATGATCCAGAAATGACAACTTGTGTCTTGTTGCAAATAGACAGGATGAATTGACCTTGTGGCATCGTAGGCTTGGCCATGCGAGCTACAACGTGTTGCACAAGATCATGAAGCTCAAATTGGTAAGTGGACTTCCTGACATCTCTTTTAGCAACAACGAAAGTTTTTGTGATGCATGTGCACAGGGAAAACAAAACCGGAAGTCTTTCAAATCTAAAGCACCGGTAAGCACATCTAAACCATTTGAACTGTTGCACATGGACCTGTTTGGACCAACTAGAACTTAAGTCTCAATGGCAAACGTTTTGGTTTTGTCATTGTAGATGATTTCTCTAGGTTCACATGGGTCAAATTGGCACACAAAAGTGAAACACTCACAATCTTCAAGAATTCTTTAACAAGATTGAGCATGGCAATGTGAATAAAATATGTTCAATACGCACCGATCACGGGGGAGAATTTGATAACAATGCATTTTCTGATTTTTGCAGGCACCAAGGAATTGAACATCTGTTCTCTTCCCCAAGGACTCCAGAACAAAATGGAGTAGTGGAGAGGAAAAACAGAACATTGGTGGAAATGGCTCGCACTCTTCTGGTTGAAGGCCAACTCTCCAAAAGTTTTGGGCAGAAGCAGTGAACACTTCGTGCTACATTCTAAACAGAGCCATGGTAAGACCTGTGATAAAGAAAACCCCCTACCAGTTATTGAAAGGTAAGAAACCCACCTTGGGTACTTCCGAGTTTTTGGCTCAAAGGTATTTATTCACAACAATGATAAATCTGATTTAGATAAATTTGAAGCCAAAAGTGATCAAGGTGTTTTTCTAGGCTACTCAGAACACTCTAGGGCATATAGGGTGTTTAACAATAAAACACGAACTGTGGAAGAAACTCCACATGTCATTTTTGATGAGACTTATGCCAATCTAACAGATTGAATGTTAACAGGATTGAAGAAGAGGATGAAGGAACATCGCTTAAGGATCTACAAGTCAAGCAAAAGACAAATCTGAAGTAGACTCCAAGACCAAAGGTGGATATCTTCACCGGGACTACGATGAAGATGATGAAATAGCATTCAGAAAACAAGATGAAACACTTGAAGAGAATCCACCAGAAAGTGATCCTCCTGAAGAACAACATTCACAAGATCAAATTCCTCAAGGACAAGATACTCCCGGCCCTTCAACAATCACAAATGTGAGGTATTCCAAAGATCACCCACTTGATGATGTGATAGGTAGTTTAAATGATTCTGTTCAAACGAGGTCTCAAGTAAGAAAAATAATTGAACATGATCTTTTTGCCTTTGTCTCTCAAGTGGAACCCAAAAATGTTGAAGAAGCCTTAAAAGACAACTCATGGATTGATGCTATGCATGAGGAACTTGGTCAATTTCAAAGAAATAATGTATGGAGTTTAGTTCCTAAAACCCCTGAAATCTCTATCATAGGAACTAGATGGGTGTTTAGGAATAAACTTAATGAAGAAGGAAAAGTGATAAGAAATAAAGCAAGACTCGTAGCAAAAGGATATAGTCAAGAATTTGGTGTAGACTTTGAAGAGTCCTTTGCTCCTGTAGCCAGGTTAGAAGCAGTCAGAATTTTATTGGCATATGCATGCTCCCATAAGTTTAAACTCTATCAAATGGATGTTAAAACTGCTTTCTTAAATGGCTATATCAAAGAAGAAGTCTATGTCTCTCAACCACCAGGTTTTGAAAATTCTGAAATGCCTAACCATGTGTATAAATTGCACAAAGCTCTTTATGGTTTGAAACAGGCACCTCGAGCTTGGTATGATAGACTAAGCAATTTTCTGGTAAGCAAGAACTACTCAAGAGGTAAAGTAGACCAAACACTCTTCACTAAGAAAGTTCGCAATCACATAATTGTTGTTCAAGTTTATGTGGACGATATCATATTTGGTTCTACTAACCCTTCACTGTGTGAAGAATTTTCTAAACACATGCACAGTGAATTTGAGATGAGTCTAATGGGGGAGCTTCAATTCTTTCTTGGTTTGCAGGTGAAAAACATAAAGACGGATTCTTCATAAATCAAGAAAAGTATGTCAAAGAGCTTCTCAAACGATTTCAATTTGAGCAAGCTAAACCGGCCTCCACCCCAATGAGCACAAGCATCAAATTGGAAAATGATGAGAAAGGTAAACCGGTAGATGCAAAGCACTTCCGAGGTATGATTGGCTCACTCCTTTATCTTACTGCAAGTAGACCGGATATTCAATTTAGTGTTTGCCTTTGTGCTAGATATCAATCTAGTCCAAAGGAAAGCCATTTAATTGCAGTCAAGAGAATTTTCCGATATCTCTCCGGAACATGCAATTTGGGTTTTTGGTACCCAGCAGGCAGTAGCTTTGATTTGATTTCATATTCTGATGCTGACTATGCTGGATGTAAAATGATAGAAAAAGCACTAGTGGATATTGCCAATTCCTTGGCGGTTGCATGGTTTCGTGGGCATCCAAGAAACAACACTCGGTTGCACTCTCCACTGCAGAGGCAGAATATGTCGCTGCAGGAAGTTGTGCAGCTCAAGTGTTGTGGATCAAAAGTCAGTTAGCTGACTATAATGTTCAAATTGGATGCACACCTATCCTATGTGACAACACAAGTGCTATCAATCTTTCAAAAAACCCTGTCCAACACTCACGGACTAAACACATAGAAATCCGTCATCATTTCTTGAGAGATGAAGTTGCCAATAAAACCTTGGAACTCATTTTCATTCCCACAAAAACAATTGGCTGATATTTTCACCAAACCCTTGTCTGAAGATAGATTCACATCCTTAAGAAGAGAATTGGGTTTGTGTAAAATGCAATGAAACTAACTCTCCATATTGGAGTACATGCTCTTTATGTGTGAATGACTATGTGGTATATCAAATGGTGAACTGTGGAAGAACAAGTTCGGCTTGTTTGGAAACTATCATCATGCGTGAGGAAATATTCTCCGCCAAGTATCCATAGTCCCATTACATATAAAGGTCCTGTACTTCACATAGGATTTTTAGTTTCCTTACATTTTATCATGTTAACTCCATTAAACAATGTTTTTTCTGTGATCATGTGCTTGTGTGTTACTTTCTTTAAATGATCATGTTTGTTTGTATCAAATGCTTGTGTGAATCCTTGCTTAGATGTGTGTCAACACGTGCACACACTATGGGGGAGTAAGTTAAGGATTGTTGAGTATTTTCTGAGGAAACTCTTCCAACATCTACTTGTTGAATTCTCACTTCCTTGAACTCAATGTGCAATCAATCTGAAACCAGAAAAATCCACTCTGTTCATATCTGTCGACAGACACATTCCATCTGTCGACAGATACAATCAGTCTTGTTCTGACAGAAACCTCAACTCCTCAGTCTGTGTGCATCTGTCGACAGACAGACTTCTTCTGTCGACAGATACACACATTCTTCCTTATTTTTCAAATCCTTCTTCATACTTTTCAAGAAAAGTGTTCCTTACTTGATTTAAAGGTAAACCTTGGTTTGTTTGTGTGCAATATAACCCTTCATATCCACTTCATGTCAAAGTCATGAACCAAGTCTAAATGTTTTTTGATGCATAACCTGATTAAGGTCTTTTTAGATCATTTTGAACACAATGAGCAAACCAAATGATTTTTAAACATCTCTTTGAATAACTCCCTTGTCGTTAAACATGAATCTAAAATGATTTGAAAATCAGAAAGCTCTTGAATTTAATGTTCTACATTACAACTTGCCTAAAGAAATCTCATGTACTTGACAAAAAGCAAAAAAATAATAATAAAAAAAAAGGGGAGAAAAGCTACCTATTTCTTCGGTTCAATCAAAGTTATTTCTTTGTGGGATGGAGGTAGAGCAATGATGAAAATGACTAAGTAACCGGGGACATGGGCATCACAAATGTCGGTCTTCGCGTCAAAAGGTTGTTTCATTATCTCTATACAATGGCTTGATGGACACTCACATTGAGTAACTGGGGGTATTGGCATCACAAATGTCTACCTTCACATGAAAAAGTGAAAGTGCTCCTCATTGCCACTCTTTTCCATCTTCGTTGTTTAAAGATTCTAAAATCATACCAGAAATAGAGTGAAGCCTCCGAAAATTTTTGTGTCAAGTCCAATGTGTTTCTTCGGTAAGACGTTCTTGTGGCCATTTAATTCAATTGTCATCTGACTATCATCTCTATTTAAATGCATGTTTCTCTTCAACGGCATTAATCAAAAGAGTTATTTAATTTTCACTGGTTTTTGTGAAATGTGTTCCTCATGATCTAATTAAAGAACTTATCATTTTTAATTCAAAATCATTTTAGATTTGTGTCATGTCTTCATCTTAATGGATATGAATTTTTGTCTTGCACATACACCCACTTTGCCTTAAAACAACAAATGAACACTTGTCCCTTTGAAAATTTTGTCAAAAATCAAGTTTTCACCAAAAAGGAGTTATCTGTCGACAGATAGACTTGCATCTGTCGACAGACGACGGCCCAGATCCGTTTTTTCAGAAAACCCTCGCGCCGGTTCACCTCCTTTTTGTGGGGCCTTCCTTTTAAAACCCTCCAAGTCCATTCTAAGGCCACCCACGACCCTTTTTCACCCCTCCTCTCTTGTTCCCTCCTCCTCCTCTCCAAACCCCCTCTCTTTCCCCCTTCAGGGCTCCGTCTCCGACGATCCTGCTCCTCGTCTGGGATCCCTCCACTCTGCCTTCACACCATTCTCATCCTTCCTCCTGCGATGGCACCCAAATCGAAGCTTCTCGCTCGCCGTCGTCGCGCTCCGACGGACGCCGGAGAAAGCTCCAGGGCTCCTTCTGAACGCCGCAGCAAGCATCGTGAGGATCGGTTGCCGGAACTCATCGTTCCTCAAGGTCTCCGTCTTATCCGACCCAACGGCACCTTCAAGAAGATTGTCCAATCCCGGTATGTGGACTTCGAGTCCTTAGCACCGATGTTCCCCTCACTCCTACCTTATTTTGACACTCAAGGGTGGACATCCTTCTTATACTCCCACTTGCAATACTCTCCAACTGCCGTATCCGAGTTCTACAATAACTTAGGGCTTTCCGATCAGGGAGATATCTACTCTTCGGTGAAAGGCACTCGTTTTCGCCTCACCGCAAATCTTCTCTCCACAGCCCTTGAAATTCCAAACTCAGGAGTTGAAATCTTCAACTACAATCCCTCTGCTTCTGAGTACTATGAGCTTCTCACGTTGGAACCTTATGACACTACCAAGGAGATTGCTCGTCTCAACGCCAACTCCTTTCCTCCCTTGATCCGGATGATCCATCACATCTTCACTACCTTGATCGTCCCGAAGGATGGAAGTCGAGAGTTAGTCACCGAGGTCCATAAATCCCTATTCATTTT
The DNA here is from genome assembly GCA_014218235.1 of Colocasia esculenta. Taxonomy (NCBI): domain Eukaryota; kingdom Viridiplantae; phylum Streptophyta; class Magnoliopsida; order Alismatales; family Araceae; genus Colocasia; species Colocasia esculenta. The sequence goes on from CM024760.1 coordinate 57,529,261, forward strand.
TTTCCTCAAGTGTCAAGAAATCAATCTTCCTGAACTCATGATAAGCCTCATCCGTCGGTGTTTCTCTAACACCAAAAGATCAATGCCATATGCTTGCCCCATCACTTCTCTTCTTATTTTCCTTGGCATTCCTATCCCTCCAAGTGAGCTCATCTCACTAAAATCCCGAAGTGCCTTTGACCTCACCGCCGCCAACCGCATGGGCTACAAATTGTAGACGGCGTCGTCACAAGGACTCTCAAGGGAAAGGAACCACAAGGAGCTGAAGTGTCAACCGGTGAAGAAGACAATGAAGATGATGAAGCAAATGAGGGCAGTGATGAAGACCCTCAAGATGAGCAAATGCCTGACCAAGCTCAAGAGTTTGATGATGTACCTGTGCCTCCACAACAATCCGTTCATGATTACTTGGCACAAATCCATCAAGAAATGATTTCAGGATTTGCTCGGATGACGTCAAGATTTGATCAAGTGGACGCTCGCCTCAACACTTTAGATGACCGTCTTGACCACCTCTACTCCGAGAGAGATGGATCCCGTCACCCTCCTCCTGCTGGACATGACGATGAATAGAGGGTCTCAGGGTCATTAGAGGTCACTAAGAGTCTTAGATGGGAATTAGTCTCACTTGTCTTATCATCTTTTGCTTGTTCATGTTATTTCCCTTTCTTTTTATTGAGTCATGTAATGATTATCAAATGTACTGTGAAATTTCAATGATCAATCAATGAAAACTCAGTTCATGTTTATTTGTCTCTAAATGTGCATGACTTGACCTTTTGCATGTTGTCAAAAAGGGGGAGAACATCAATATATGCATCAATTGAATGTTTTTGTCATCATCAAAAAGGGGGAGATTGTTGGGTTTTTCATATATCATGTTTTTGATGATCACATTAACACCCTTGAACATTGATTTAATGCAAAATTGATGTGCTAACTAACATGAAAAACACCATGAAAGTGATTGAGTTAAACATTGCTAAATCATACAATGTATATCACTAACAATGTATTTGCATGTAGGTGCACAAGCATGAAACATGGAGCATTGAAGAGGCATTGAAGAGATGAGCAAAAAGCACAAAAATCTGTCAAAGAGGTGTATCTGTCGACAGATGAACTCTACCTGTCGACAGATTCATACAGTCATTCCAAGACAGAACTCAGGTTTGCATCTCTGAGTGTATCTGTCGACAGATGCAATGTACCTGTCGACAGATACACACAGACAACCCAGGACAGAGCTCAGGTTTTCAATTCCTGAGTGCATCTGTCGACAGATGCAAACTGCCTGTCGACAGATACACTCAGAAACTCATTTTCCTGAAACCCAGTTCTCAGCCTGAGTCTGCCTGTCGACAGATGCAAGTGCACCTGTCGACAGCCGACGGAAACTTCAGATTTTGGGTTTCCAAATCCGGCCCCACTTGGGTGTTTCCTTCCTCCACGACCCCCACCTTTACCTAACACTATATAAGCATCCTTTTGGAGCCAAATTCGCAGAGAGCAGCCTCCCATCCAAGAGCCTCCAAGGGACCAAGAGGAAAAGCCCCAAATTGCTGCTCTGCTTCAACTTTCCGCCCAGATCGACGTGGAATCACCATCTATGCGGAGCTGAAGCCGGATCGTCATCAATTCAACCTTCTACATCGATCAATCTACATCCAATCGAAGTTTGAAGAGCGTTTGGACGATCCACGAGAAGAATTCCAACCGGATTTGTTCCCTAATTCCCAATTCTTCTCCATTTCATAATTTCCATTCCATCGTGTGTGTGTGTGGTTGTGTTTCGAGCATCCCTTGTGCTTGATTCACGTATTTGTGGTTGTTCTGATCGTGGTTCATCAGACAACGTGTGTGTGGTTGAGTTGTAGTGTTGAACTCGCTCATAAGCAGTCGTTTCTGCGTGTGTGTGTGGACGGTGGATGTAGGATACACGAGTTGTGTACTCCGAACCACCTTAAATCATCGTGTTCTGTGGTTTGTTCGCGTTTTGCGATAGATGATTGGTAGGCACGGTGTTCATACGCACGTTTGATTTTCTGTTCTCACTTAAATCAACTCAAGCGGTCTCACACTTAATTGAATTTGAATCAAATTTCATTAAGATCGCTGTAGCATCGAAAAGAAGCCATCAATAGTTTAAAATTGCCGTAATCTATTCAACCCCCCCTTCTAGATTACCGTATTGTGTACTTCCGCATAACTCTTCAAGACGTATGAGAAAAGCAATAAGATATGGACCGGAAGGTACACAAACTCGAAATCGTTCCCATTCACGTGGTGAAGGTCTTAGGAATAACCGCGGAGTTGAAAGAAGCTAGTGGGAACCGGAAGGAATTGTCAGAGACGAAACTACCTAACCTATTCAGTAAGTCTTCTCTCCTGTGAGGTATATGGAATTGGGGACCAATCTTTTAAGAGGGGGAGGATGTAGCAACCTGACTTTTATGAAAATAAAATTAAATAAAGAATTAAACCTAGCTAATTTTTATGAAAATAAAAATTTCAATAAAGAATTTAAAACCTAGCAAAGGATATTTAAATAGAGCGTTAAATGAAACCATTAAATGAAAACAAGTAATGGGCTTATTAAATGGACCCATTAGAATTTGTGGGTCACAAATAAGAAATTATAAAAGGGGAATAATAGGAAAATACTCTAAATTCGTAACTAGAATATTACTTAAATAGAAAAGAGTTATTTAATACATTAAATAGCTAGTTTGAGTCATAATAGGATTCCTAAACCTACCCTATAGGTTTAGCACGAATTTAGATCTCATCCAAGTCTAAATAGGGATTGGAAAGCAAGGAAGGAAGGTGAGTTAGGAAATCTTGGAATTTAGAGGAATTGAATAGAAGTAGGAATAGGAATTCATGTATGCATAAATACACTCATAAACCCTCTTGGCCGACCCTAGCTCATTGCCAAAGCTTTCTGGACGTGGGGAAGAGGTCAAGGAGGAGAGGATCTCGTGGGAAGAAGGTGTTCTTGAAGCTTCTTCCTCGTTTTTGGAGTTTCAACCCTAGAGACAAATAAATCCAAAGGTAGGCATTCTCACAAGCATAAACCATGCAAAAACTTTTTCTGTAGGTTCTTCCTACTCTCTTGAACGAAAACCCCCAGTTTCAATTTTTCCATCCTCCTATCTTTGTTCTTAATTTTTGAAGAACTGCAAACATGATAACCCCGGGTGTCATGTTTAATTCAAATCTCTAGTAGACTTGATCCCATGTACGAAATTTTTACTGTAGATACTTCTTGTTGTCGGGATCATTTGCCCCTAAAAAGCCTAAATTTCATTGAGCATGTTGCTCGAATTAAATCAGTCTTGCTCTCTATGTCATTTTCTATGTTACTCGTTGTTGTTCATGCTCAAACCATGTTCAAACCATGTTCTCTCTCGAATCCTATTTATTGGAAGTACCCTTACATGTCTAGTTTAATTTGCAACGGGTTCATGATTTTCGTTTACTATACAATTAGTTATGATTTTCAAAGCACCTATATCATTCGATTTCAAGTTGGCCCGCAATCCAAGCCTGGTCTGAATCCTGTCAGAGCCAGGTGCCAGACAACCAGATTGCGACAGGCGATATGTCGCCTTTGGGTCTGATTGCGACCATCCACTTGTCGCTTCTCAAGCCATCGCGACGCCTTCCTTGTCGCTTTCTGATGCGACAGTACCTACGTCTCGTTCTGGCCGCCTGAACAGACAGCCATGTCGCAACCGTACAGGACCCTGTCGCGTTCTGCCTAGCCCCTGTCGCAATGCCATTGCCTATGGTTCGCCTTCTCAGTTTTTTTTGATAAAAACCCATGAAAAAAATGTTGTGCGCTTTCTTAACGTTATACCCCCAGTAAAAACCCTACTTGAAAATGGTGCTATATTGAATGATTTAAAATACATGTTCACGACTTATTTCTTATCTATGATTTCTCTTGCACTTGCACACACTTGAACCATCCATTATGGCTGAAAATATTGCAGGAATATCTCATAATGTGCCTGGTAATTTATTGAAATAAAGTACATAATTGCCCCATTTTAAGGACTTGTCTTCGTTCTTGCATGTTGTTATAATATCGATATCGACGCTCCAATGTTCTAGAATTCCTCTAGAACGTCGAGACAATGTTTTTTATACACTTTCTTGGCTTGTGGTGAACTCTCGTCGGATATTCTTTCGCCGGACTAGTGAACTCTTGCACAAGGCCTCCGGTAAGTCTCCTCTGATCATGGATTCCCACCATGGTCGACGAGGTTGTACCCTAACACCCATTACACCTTTAGGGATCGATATGATCCAAACGGCTATTAGAAGATTCGCTCTGACCTTGAATCACGTCGGACCTCTGGACTTGTGCATAACATGGCCAGCGGGAAGATCGTGAGTTCCACCTGACTGCCAACACCAAGTGCGCGTGTTGTGCAACTGTTACTATCGCCTGATTACTCGACGTATTACGTGCAATGACCACTAGCTCTCATCTGTACTCTACTCGCTCGTCTATTCACGTTCACTCTACTTTCTCGTCTATTCATCTAGTGCTCTTATCTATTTCTTGGTACTCTATATGGCCATTAAATGATTGTCTAAGATAAACATATAACCAATGCTTGGCAATATATAAAGGGCCCGATCTGGTTCTGGGATGTGCGCCCGAAAGTGCTAGTGCCCATGGGAGTTAAATGATCAGAGTGTTTGGCATTACACTCAAGTGCTATCTATCTCGACTATCTATATGACAATCAAAACACAAACGTGCTATACTCTCTCGATGTCTAGAATGACAAACAAGTGCTATACTCGTCGTGCTATTACTATACTTGTGCTAGTTGTGCTATGGCCATCCTGCTATTCGTGCTATATTCGATACTTGTGCTATTTTTTGAAACTATACTCGATCTCGTGCTATCTTGTTACCTGTTGTGCTATCTCTTGCTATATTTGACTCTCTTGTACCTGCTCTCTTTAGACACTCTGCCATTAAATGCGTTAATTATTTAAAGCCTGCTTGAGCCTGAGATTTAAGTCCTACTGGGCGTTATCGCTCACCCTACGTTATTCGATGTTGTGTTCTCAGGTGAGACCGAGGATGAACATACACTCACGAAGAGGGAATGACCAAGAGTGAAGCCTGGAGTACCTCGAGTCATTATGTTATCTTAGAGTTGTAGTTAGTCATTTCCTCTTATTGCAATGTAATTGGGCCCTATGGAATGGCTCTGGTATTAGTGGTTGTAACTAGACATTGGAAAAGTTATTAATGAGAAAGATTTGCTTTAGTATTATTCAATGTGTAATGATTTGATGTCTAGTATTCGCTCTATACCTTTTTCTTGCAACTGCCTTCGCGCTCCGATATTCCACGTTGGGGCGTGACACTATGCATATATGTGAAATTAGACATAATTATGTTAAACGGTGTACAAACAATTTGTAAATAATGTGAAGTATGTAAAATTTGTGTTGTGTGTGACACTGCTACCATAGAGGGCTGTAGGACCCTACCGTAGTAAAGTCCCTACGGGAAGGTTCATAGTGTGTGAAATCCTCCTGGATGTGGACAAGTACCACTGGTTAGGGTGGAGAGTGCTTCTCTCGGTTCTGCACAGTTAACCAAGATCTATCACTGTTTTGCCTAGGTGATAGGTATGTGAATGTGTTATGTGTGTCTTCTAGTGGTGGTTTGGACTATGTGTCATGGCAACTAAATGTGAAATGTGAATATATATGTATGTGAACTTATGAAATGTGAAATGTGTAATTGAGTATGTGAAAATATAAAGTGAATGTGCTAGCATGTGAATAAGTGTAATCCGTGTGAATAATGTGTAATGCAAGTTAAAACAGCAAGCTAAATGTGATTACAAATGTGGTAAATGCATGAAAGAATGTCTAAATTCCATGTTAAATATGTTACTCAATTAGTACCTAGTTTCATGCTAAATTTGTATAGTATTGTCAATCAACTTGAGTTGTTTTAACATTCAACCATGCTTGATAAATGTGGTATCATGTATGTTTGTGAATTTATTCATTAAAACAACAAGTTAATTGTGTAAACGAATGTGAAATGAGCATGTCAAAATGATTAGCATACATGTTAGATTACTATTACTTTGTGCTAGATTCCATGCTCTGGATTAGTAGAATGTTATCATGACATGAATAATGTTGGTTATAAATCATGTTACATGTTTCACGTAGAAAGCATGCATAGGTGATCATATTACATTGTTTAATGTCTTAACCATAATCCATGTGCTTAAATTGACATAGGTTTCCATGTGTTATACTTGAATTGGATAAAAGCATGCAATATGTGTATAAGATATGTGTATGGATGTTGTATATGGTATGCTTGCTGAGTCTTTTAGACTCACTCTTGCTTTGACGTACAGGTGTAGCAGGCGACTCTACTTCCTTGGAGGAGATCGTTGGGAGTGACTTCGAGCGAGAGGAGTAGATTGTTGTGGAGAGATCGACATTGTATTTTCATTTTCATGGTATGTAATTGGAGACTTATGAGATTGTAGATGAACTATGTAAATTGATTTAGAATTTCAATTTTGTGGACTTTAGTTTCTTTAATTGTTATATGGACTGTGGATAATTAATGTGAATGATGGAATAAGAATGAAGTTAATTATTTTATTTCCGCTGTTCTATATTTATATTTATGTACATCTCAGCTTAGTGTTAGTGTTGGGTCAATGTCCTACTGTGATGACGTTCATTATACCGACGTGGGTTGGTATAACCGTACCGGTATAGGGTGGGTTGTTACACGTAGGCTCTCTCAGCCTTCACGACACAACCACCCGGACGCGTAGGCTGAGGACGAATCCAACCGCAGCACGAGCGAAAACAACAACCACGCTCACAGCACACGCACCTAGTAACAGCAGTAACACTCTCCTGTAGCTCACACCCGAACCCTGCTATAAAGCTAGCCACCTGCAACAAAGAGCCAATGCTCACCTAACAACAACTCTACACGGACAGGCCAACATCATCCTAGTACCTTTCTTTGGGACAACCATAGTTATTAACTCATTACAAATCTTGTTTGACCCCTGAGCTCTGATACCACTGTAACGACCCGACCTGCGATCCTTAAGGGGCATACCCCGAAGACTTGCAAAAGGCCATTCTCAACTCACTCCTGGTACAAGAGCACTCACACTCACAACTCACACTGCTGGCAATGCACGACGAACAAGCCGCCACCACGACCGTCTGGTAATGAACTCTTGCGACAATGAGTCCCTACCTGAAGTGAGTAGGGGGGTGAGCCTCCCGAACAAGGCTCAGTAGGGATAACCAGTCCCTTACTAGCCAGAGCAGTAGGAACTCCAAAAAAAGCAGAAGCAACTACTCTAGAAAGTAGTAAAGTGGGAAACACCTACTGCAGAGTACTACAAAGAAGCGGAATAGAGTAATGTCATGACCCACAACTAGGGTCGGGCCAAACACGACTCCCACAGAACCATTGCAGTCAAACACAATGCGGAAGCAACACCTTGACATGCACCCGCTGAGACAGAGAAGCTCACGAAACACCGGAGCAACCACGTGAGACCAGAGTCTCACGACACAAGCATCCAACATCCCAGACCTACACGAGGTCGGGAAGGAACAACCAGGTGTCACCACGAGAAACACCGAACAACCACGTGAAAAGGAACGTCTCACCACAGGCACGGCCACCTCATACCTCCACAAGGTCGAGGGCCCACAAGCAGAACCACACTAGACCTCGGACACTCCACGAGGTCAGGGGACTACACCCTCCGGTGCCACTACAGACGGCACCAAGGAACGATTTACAAAAACAACAGTCGGTGTCAACACAAGACACCCGAGAGAACCCGTAGAGCGGAAACCACTAAACAAGGCCCACGAGGCCAGACCAACAAAGTCCACGGAACTAGACACGGCTAGGCTACAACCACCGTGCAGGCTAGGGTGATGAGACTCACTTAGAAACAACGTGAGAAGCTCTGTCACAGTAAGAACAACCAAGCCACCGCGACAGGCAGTTAAGAGGGGGACACACTGTCCACACCTCCAACTCACCAGCCGCTGACTCCTACCTACAACCTCCCTAGGTAGAGTGAGGCTAGTGAGCCACAACACAGAACAACTAACAAACCACCACAGCCCGGCCGAGCTGCGGCCCCACGCTTACCCTCCCTACGCGGCTCCGGAACCAACACAGAGCGAGGCAGTGAGAAAGACTAGCTGGTTCGCACCGGTAAAAATGCCTCAACCACCTCGGAGACACAGACACAGCTAAGGGAGCTCCACAAGAGACTCTGCGCCTCTGCCCACCATCGTTTTCCCCACAGCTCTGAAGTCTGCCACACTAGGCTGTCAACTCGAGCACGCTCGTAGCTCGGAGAACTCCCTCAACAGGCTCCCGAGGATGGGGGTCCCAGGAAACGGAGACAACCTCTGAACAAGACAAGTGTTGCCCAGCTAGCAAGCCCAGAGGGGGGGTGAGTGGGATTCTTTAAAATTGGTTATTTAAAACCTGTCCACAAAAACGTTCACACAACAAGCACTTCGATGATTGTTAGCATTAGTGAAAAGTAAACAACAAACACAAAGCAAGAAATCACACTACACAAGATTTTATCCTAGTTCGGACCTCCTCTCCACAGGAGTCGTACGTCCAGTCCCTGAGAAACAACTCAGGATTCACTACCCAAGGGTACAGTCCCCCTCAAAGACACTTACACACCCAGCCGCAGCTGGTCTTCTCTTCACAATCCGAAGAGGAAAACAATACCCTGGATTCCACTAGGTCTTCCTTCAACACGAAGGGAAACAAACACCCTGGAACTCCCAGGTCTTCCTTCACACAAAGGGAAAAAACACAACAAAGTGTACAAGAGATGATATGCCTTTGGACTAATCTAATAGCACAATGCTTGATGCGAAGCGAAGACTGAGAGGAAAAGATCTACAAAGAAGAACACTCTCAGTTCACAAATGCTCTCTCAAGGTTCTACACTAGACATAGAGAGCTAAGAGCTACAACAAAATGATGGAGTGAGACTTGAGCTCTTCTGTGGTGCTTGCTGATTTTGAATTCACAAGAGGTATCTTCGCATAGGCACCAGTTTTCTATTTATATCTTCTTTGAAAAATGTAGACGTTGAAGTATCCGTTGTCTCTATGTTCAGAGAACGTTAGACTGCATGGCTTTCCTTTGCAGTCAACGATTCTTTGCGTTCCATGCACGGAAGAAGAAAATCCTTATTGATATCCTCCAGCTTCTACTTTATCCAACGTTGTATAGAGTCGTGCTGTCAGAGACCTGCACACATTAAATGCTAAAACGTAGACAGCTAAGCTGTCTCTTGTTGTCAGTCAATGTTAGAGTGAGAATACATCAAAATAGAAATTCCATTCTATCTTTCCAAAAAGATATTACATGCAGAGGCATAAGAATAGAAGATATCTGGACATGCATCGTGCAGAGAAATATACGGTTATATTTAATGCATAGATAAAAGAGAAATATGCGGGATGACTTTGACTTGTCAAGATATTTGAATATCAAGTTGTTATTGTGCATGAAGTCGATATAAGCATGACTTATTAAATCATTGTGTGAATGAGTCGTTGTTCTTGTGAATCGTTGCTCATTCGTAAGAAAATTGTTGTGCATCCATAACCAAATCGTTCTAGATAACAAATCGTTATGACACTATAAGCAAATCGTTATGAGCAAATCGTTATAACCAAATCGTTATGACACTATAAGCAAATCGTTATGAGCAAATTGTTGTAATCAAATCGTTATAACAGTATAAGCAAATCGTTATAACCAAATCGTTATAAGCGAGTCGTTGTGATCAAATCGTTATAATCAAATCGATGTGAGCAAATCATTGTTTCACTTATCGAGTCGATGTTGTGAGAAAATCGTTGTGGGACGAAATCGTTGTGAGAGCAAATCGTTGTTCTCACTTAGAAAATCGCTGTGAAACAAAATTGATGTGAGACAAATCGTTGTGAGATTGAAATCGTTATACTCACTTGTCGAATCGTTGTGAGATCGAAATCGATGCGATCACTTAGCGAATCGTTCTGAGATCGAAATCGATGAGATCACTTAGCGAATCGTTCTGAAATCAAAATCGATATGATCACTTTGACGAAGATAAAATCAATAGAGGTAAGGAAATCGTTATGAAATTATGGAATCAATATGAGTAGAAGTCGTTATGACTTGAAAGCAAATCGTTATAGCATTTAAAGAAATCGTTATAGCATTGAACTTTAAATATTACAGGATGAAGATACTTACTAGTTTTTCTTGATCTTTCGAGATTCATTTCCTGTGCTAAGATCTTCATAGAAAATATGTTAGAGTTGCACATTGTCTTAGTTTTGTTAATCACCAAAATAGATATGTAATTTGTTTAAATTACATGGGGATAATCTGATCATCAATCTCCCTCTTTTTGATGATGACAAAACATAGCAATAATCAAGGATGTTTTGAAATAAAACTAAGTAAAATTTCGGAAGTAACATGAAAAAAAAATTATCATAAGAGATGTATTTCAGAAATACTATATTTCTCCCCCTTTTTGTCATTAAGCAAAAGATAAAAATATTGAGACAAGGATGGAGAGAAAAGATAGTGAGAAAATAGGAGATATAATTTCATTAATCCTGAGGAGGTACAGGGAGATAGACAGTAGGAGATAAAAGAGAGGCATAATGGGAAATGATTTCCCAAGCCTTAAGCTCCTGGTCTTCAAAAAGTTGCTGAAAATGTCAGTTTCAATGGAATAGGAGGATCCCATATCAGGAATCATAAGCTTGATATAAAGCTGCCGCTGATCTTCTAAGAAGCGCGCATAATGATCTCGATCAAGAGTGAATATGAAGTAGCTGCTCTTTCCAAAACTGGCACGTTGAATGAATTGATCAATAGAAACTGGATAGAAAATTTGATTGACCTTCAGTTCCTTTTTCAAAGAGATAAAGATTTTGTAGCATTCTACCCACTGAAGATAAGGTTCCTGAACCAGATTGATAGAATTTAGATCCAAGAAAGCTTCAACTGAGAGAGGGGGCAGATCTGCCTTGAACAAAGAACTGTTCAGGGTTTCTAGCTGAAGAGCAGATTGATGGTAATGCTTTTCCCAGTCAGTGGGAGAAAGCCTTTCACATTCTGATAGCAGAGGGGCAAGAACCTTAGAGGAGATATGGCCCAGGTGAAATTCTCTATACAAGAATCTTGGGAAGGAAGGGAGGCGACCCTGCTGAGCTGAGATTCTTCCCATTACACGAGCAAATCTTTCAAAAATAATTGCACCAACTGAGGAGTACATGACCAAGGAATGCAGTTTGGGGAGAAACACACTGTCTGGTATTTGCAGGGTAGCAAAGTCCACCTTGAAGGAGCAATTAACTAGATTTTCAATTTTTATCAAAGCAATGGCTCCCTAGAACTTACCCAACTGCACTTCAGGTAGCTTGTGGAGATATCGATAATCATTGTAAAGCTGGAAGTACCGAGTGAGTCTGATTTCTGTTAGGATAGTAGGTCCCCAGATAGCTTGGTGATGAATCACAAACCATTCAGACAGAGTGAGTGGATGGTCCCGGGGTGGAAACTGATATGAGTTTGCAAGTAGAAACTTCCTGTAGAGAGCCTTGTGCCTTTTAGCCCACTGATCTTCAGACTTGCATTCAACCATTTGGAAGATTTTGGATTGATCAGCTTTGGAGATATGGCAATAAGGAAGGACAACATTAAGGTGATCAGTTAGATTTAGATGAGGAAGACCACAAAGGGTGGCAAGGATGCACTTTTGAAGATATTCACGATAGATTGGTTTCCTCTTATTTTCGACAGTGAGGGAAAATCAAAGAGGAGGAAATTCTGGTTCAGAGGGAAGAGCAAGAGTGGTTGAGAGTTTCCTCTTTTTAGGGATAGGACTAAGAGAACCAGTCCTGTGGACATGAGAGGCAACTGCCAAGACTGAAGTGAGAGTGTTACGCTCCAATTCATCCTCAAATTTATTGAGAAATGCACTAGCAAGTTGTGCACTTTCAGGGATAAAGGTGATAAACAAGGGAGGAGGATGAGTATTAAGGAATGATGAACGAGTATGAGGAGGAATGGTCGATGCTTCAGCAGATGAAGGACAAGAGGAGGATGAGGCTCCAACTGAGGAGGAGGATGGAGGGTTTTCAGTGATAGGAGAAGGTGGAGGAATGGATGCAGAGATGGCAGGAGATGAGGAGGATTCAGAAAGAAATGGTGTTGGAGATGAAATTGTGCGAGACATGGGTTGTTTGAAGGGGATAGGAGCTGGTGGTGCTGTGGAGGAAGATGGTGGTGAAGGAGGGGCCAGAGTTGCAAGAGGAGAAGGATCATGGGCTTCTGGAGCTACAGCTGGCTCTTCTACTCTTGGAATCTCACCCTCGGAAACCACTGATGGCCCTGGTGGCCCAGCCTTCAAAGCTAAAACATGAATCTCCATTTCAGTGGCTACCTTTTCAACAACCTGTGGCCCGGATGGTGTAATCACGGGATTTGCTCCCTAAAAAATATATGTGAAAAGGTAAGGAAAAATGACCGTGATCGCCACCGAAGTAGTTGCCAAGAAGAATAGATGGATGAAGATGGGCAAACTACCTCGAAAAAAGGAAGAGAAGACGGAGGGCGTACCTATTCCTGTGAACGCGACAAGATGAGGGCCGCGGCCTGTTTACCTGAACGCGACGGGAAGACTGGCGCCTTCTTTGTCGCGACAGCAGGGTCGTCACCTTCTGCTTCAGTGGATGAAGATTGTGGGTTCTTTCTTCTTGCTCCTCAGCCGGCCAAGGGGCAAGAGCCTCGTGCTTCTCTTGTCTTCAAACACCTACCAAGATCATCAAAACAACAGGAAACCCATTAGAAAACTCATGTATGATGAATCTATTCCAAAAATATGAAGAAACATGTACTATTTTGGAGGGAACTCACGTGGGATGGGTTTTTAACCCCTTTGTGATTAAGATCGGTGTGTGTGGTGTGCTCTAATGAAATGTACGAAGAAAATTATGCTAAACATGCATGAATGAAGAGAAAACTTGATGGAAAGGAGAGAGAGAAAGCATAGTTGAGGGAAAAACACCGTGGGGGGCACTTCCTGGTCGTTTGGAGGCAGAGTACCCTTCTGAGGAATCGGAGCTCTCTAGTAGGTGAAGCAATAGACGCCAGTCTTGCCCTAAAAGACGCAGTATTGATCAACTTATAGGTGATTATTCCTAGAAGGGTTGTGAAGGGAATAATGGGCAAGAGTCCGGGTTTGGGTAGGTATGGCCGCGCATGGGCGATTGGAACTTGGAAAGGAGGCTTTAAGGAAGGTCTTCACGAGTTTTGGTAGGATTTGGAGTCGTTTAGTCGACCAAAAGAGGGAATATCCATGTATGGCAAGTGTCCAAGTCATGCTCAGAAAGGATTCCGTGCATGGGGTCCAGAACGCGACGGCCTCCTGGTCGCTACCAAGGTGGCGACGCCCCGATACGTCGCCTTCCTTACAAGGAAGGGCTCTCAAGTATTTCTGGAAATTTTTCAAGGAATAAAAGGCCAATTTATGAACGCGACGTATCGAGGTGTCGCCTTCTGAAGGAGATCGATTCTGACTTGGCAAATCATTATAGGGCCAGATAGCGACAGGAAGGGTGTCGCCTTGTAAAGGGGAAAATGATAGGAAATCTGCCGCCTTCAGGGACTTTTCAGCATATGTCCATACAAAGTGTCCGATCTCCTTGCACGGGCATCAGATTGACGCACGGTTTGAAACGCCGGATTCCTAACCCAGAGAGCTACGAGATGATGATGAAGATCGATTGATTTGACCAGGGAGAACCCACTAGGGCGATGAACTAATGAAGAAGATATCATGATCGGAGAAAGCCAACTTGGCGATGATGAGCCAACGTGGGGCATCAATGATATGTCAAGGAATTTGTCTCGACTTATGGGTCAGAAATGGGTGTCTATAGATGGCCCTGTTGGTTCTTCTAAATGAGGCCCTGATGGCCCAGCATCTTGTTGCCTGGCCTCTGAAGGCCCAGAACTGCAGACTGGTTCTGCAGGAGAAGGAGCAGGAGGGGCATTTGTGGACTGCACTCTCACCAAATTTGCAAGTGCGGCAATAGAATATTTAATGCTAAAAGCTCACTTCGCACCCATCTAACTGCATTTCTGACCATGCCCATCTCCTTAGCTGAAGTACTCTGGCTTAAAGATAGAAGCAATGTCAGATTGCACAGAGCATAGGATCTTTCCTTATTCATCCATTCCAGCAACCAAGGGCTTCAGATTGACCTTCAATTTCTTCTTCCTCTACCTCTGATGAGGCCTCCTGGTCAAGAGGGGAATCCCAGAAGCTACTTCTTTCGCTTTGGTACTTGCCCTTGCAACGGGCTCCACATTTTCATCATTATCTTCTTCACCTGAGGCACTTTCCACAATGCCTTCTCTGAACTGATCATCAACGGCGACACTAGCAGTGTGCTCCCCCTGAGATGTTGCTTCCTTCTCAATTGACTACTCCCCCTCAATGGGAGCATCAACCATATGGGTATCAACTGGAACATCTTCTTCTTCTTGCTCCGTCTGAATAGGAGCCTCCTCCATAACAACTTCTTGAATGTGGCCAGATGCCACAACATCTGCTACTGGTTCACTGGACTGATCAGGCTCCCCCTGAGTGCTTGGAATGGATTCCAACACACTTCTAAGAATAGATACCACAATTGAGGTGGGGTTGATAGCCTCTGAAGCTCGCTCAACTGGCTCAAAATTTTCTTGAGGAATATATTCAATCTGGCTTCCAATGATCACTGATTCTTCTACTCTGACCTCTGCTGCTGCTGCTTGTTCCACTACAATTTCTGAACTGATAACTTCTTGATGTTGCTCTTGAACTTCTGGTCCTGCTGATACTTCAGCTGCTACTACTGCTTCCCCTACCTCTTCTTGGATTTCTTGGGCTTCGCCAATAATGGCTTCACCCTCAGCCACTGAGGTCTTGGTCCACACACCATTAACCAGTGAGAATCCACTCTTCTTCAAGTTTATGCTGCGAATAGCCTGCCCCATCTTTTCGGACACTGCTCCAGACAAATTAGTGCCAAAATGTTGAAATACCTTGGTGAGCAGATGTGTATATGGTAGGGACACATTTAGCTTGCTCTTCTTATCCCAAACCTGAGCAGATGTAAACTTCATCTTTTCTATTATAACCTCAGCCATGTTTATGCTCTGGTTCTGGATAGCCCAGAACATCATATCAGAGTCCGCCTTAGTACAAGTCGAAAAGGTGGCACTCCCTGGGATCAATATTTGGCAAACAATGAAATGCAAAAGACGGTTGAATGCGTTCAGCTAGTTGATATCAATCTTCCCATCCTTCAGTTTGTACTCGGGACCAACAATCCCTAATCCCTTCGCCTAGATATCCACAGTGTGAACCCCACTGTGACCGGTGGTGCAAACTCCAAATAAAGATTCCAAAATCTCATTGGTAATCTTAATCTGGGTTCCTTTGACAGTGGATGTCAAGGACCCGTCCTACTCAGCCTTCAAACAAACGTAAAATGCCTTCACTAGGTCTGGATAACTCACCTCTGACAGAGTTGCCATCTTCGTCCATTCCATCCTGTCCATTGCTGCAATGATGCTGCCCATTCCATTCTTCTGCAAGTATGCAACGTCCACTGCCTTGTTGCCACAGACCTTGATCTTCACAGTGGTATACCTCTCTTACTGCTCGACGGTAAGAAACGCAGCTCCATAGCCCCCGACGCTGCCAGATACACCAGATGCGGCCATGGATTTGAATGTGGAAAGTTTCTGGATGATTGGAATGAGGAAAGGAGCAGAAGCCCTCAAGAAATTTCTCGCGGGAAGGAGGTGGAAGCTTTGAAATGTCAGAGAGTCAATGCCGGAGTCGATAGGGTATCGCCTCAGGCAAGTTGAAGGAGATGAAGACGAAGGGTGAATCGTTGTAACACAGATTTCGGGTTTTTATGAAAAAGAATAATAGTGACTTTTCGAAACAAGAGGCGCCATAATGGCAGAAAACGACAAAGTGACCAGTTCGAGAGAAATAAATACTTTTAAATTAATCGAACCGTCTCAGATAAGTAAGAAACAAGTAATATTTTAATGAGATTTTGCTTAACTACAGGGGAGAGAAAATTTGGTTATTCTGAAATAATTTATATTTCAGTTTTATACAGATAAATCTTTCACAATTTACACATGCCTAGTTCCTTTCTAAGAGAAGTAAATCTCTCTTCAGGTAAGGCCTTTGTGAAGATATCTGCTAACTAATTTTGTGTATCTACAAAAGAAATGTTTATATTCCCATTAGCTACATGATCATGAATAAAATGGTACCTAACCTCAATGTGCTTTGTCCTTGAATGCTGGACTGGATTCTTTGTAAGATTTATTTCACTTATGTTGTCGCACAGTAATGGAATTGTCTTGATCTGAAGTCCATAATCCTCAAGTTGTTGTTTAATCCACAATAGTTGTGTACAACAGCTTCCAGCAGCCACGTACTCAACTTCAGCTATAGACAGTGCTACTGAATTTTGCTTCTTTGAGTACCACGAAATCAAACATCCTACAAGAAATTGACAACATCCACTGGTGCTTTTCCTATCTACCATGCATCCAGCATAGTCAGCATCAGAATATCTTACTAAATTAATTTCACATGAATTTCGGTACCATAATCCTAGATCATGTGTTTTGGATAAGTATCTAAAGATCCTTTTAACACAAATTAAATGAGACTCTTTAGGATTAGCCTGGTACCTAGCACACATACATACACTAAACAATAATCAGGTCTACTTGCTGTTAAATAAAGTAATGAACCTATCATACCTCTGTAAAGTTTCTGATCTACTTTCTTACTATTTTTGTCACTGTCTAGCCTGGTTGATGTGCTCATGGGTGTTGACAGTGGCTTGGCGTTTTCAAATCCAAACTTCTTTAGTAATTCTTTGGTGTACTTGGCTTGACAGATGTGAGATCTTTCCTTTCCTTGTTTGATTTGCAATCCGAGGAAGTAGTTGAGCTCCCTCATCATGCTTATTTCAAATTCTCCCTACATAAGCTTTTCAAAATACTTGCAAAGAGATTCATCAGTAGAGCCAAATATTATATCATCAACATATATTTGAAAAAGTAACACATTTTTAAGTTTAGACTTAATGAATAATGTGCTATCTACTTTTCCTCTAATGAAACCATGATTTAACAAAAATGAACTAAGTCTTTCATACCAAGCTCTAGGTGCTTGCTTTAATCCATACAAGGATTTATGAAACTTAAAAACATGATTTGGAAAATCCATGTCATCAAAACAAGATGGTTGTTCTACATATACCTCTTCCTTTATAAAACCATTCAGAAAAGCAAATTTTACAACCCTTAGAAAGAGTTTTAAATTTAATGCAGAAGCATATGCAAGTAAAATCCTAATTGCCTCAAGTCTAGCCACTGGAGCATAGGTTTCATCGAAATCTATGCCTTCCTCTTGGGAATAGCCTTGAGCTGCCAATCTGGCCTTGTTTCTTATGATCACACCAACTTCATTCAATTTGTTTCTGAACACCCATTTGGTGCCAATCACAGGATGATCTGATGGTCTCGGAACAAGGGACCATACTTGGTTTCTCTTGAACTGATTTAGTTCATCTTGCATGGCTAATATCCAAGATTCCTCAGTTAGTGCTTCATTGACTGTCTCAGGCTCTATTTGTGAAACAAAGGCTAGATAATCACAAGGAATCACATTACCTCTTGTCTTTACCCCAACAGATGGATCTCCAATAATATTTTCCAATGGATCATCTTTCTTATACCTCCATTCCTTTAGAAGTTTGTCATGTGATGTATCTTTTTGTTGTAGATCTTCCAAGGGTGGATCTTCCTTATCCTCAATAGATGTGTTCTTTAGCTTCTTGGACAGTTCATCTGTATCATCAACATCACTATCTACTTCCTTTCTCAAGGAAGGGTTAGTCTCATCAAAAATAACATGTACCGTCTGTTCAATTAATAAACTACGTTTATTGAATACTCTATACCCTTTGGGTTTAGAAGCATACCCCATGAAAATACCTTCATCTGATTTGGAATCAAACTTACCAATATCTCTTTTGCCGTTGTTGAGGATGAAGCATGGACTTCCAAAGATTCTGAAATGGCTGATGTTTGGCTTCTTCTGCTTGTATAATTCATATGAAGTCTTCTTCAGACTAGGCCTGATCATTACCCTGTTGATTATGTAACAAGCTGTGTTGATGGCTTCGGCCCAAAAGTATCTTGGCAAATCATATTCTCATAGCATTGTCCTTGCAATATCCAATAGGGTTCTATTCTTTCTTTCAGCAACTCCATTTTGGTGTGGTGTCCTTGGTGCTGAGAAGTTGTGTTCTATTCCTTATCTATCACAGAATTTTGCAAAGCTCTCATTCTGAAATTCTCCTCTGTGATCTGATCAGATACTAATGATGCTATACTTCTTATCCTTTTGAACTTTCTTGCTGAAACTAACAAAACTCTCAAAAGTATCATTATTGTGTTCTAGGAAAGAAACCCATGTAAACATGGAGTAGTCATCTACTATAACAAATCCAAAGTTCTTTCCCCCGAAACTTGTGGTCCTCATTGGCCCAAATAAATCCATATGTAGAAGTTCTAAGTGTTTAGAGGTTGTTACCATAGTCTTTGACTTGAAGGATGACTTGGTGTGCTTACCTTTTGCACACGGTCCACAGACACCAATCATTTTTGTACTTACTTTGGGTAGGCCTTCCACCAAGCTTCTCTTGATCAACTTTCTCATGCCATCCAAGTTGTAGTGGCCCAGTCTTCGGTGCCAGAGATCTGTTGACTGCTCTTTATTTGATGCCAGACATATGTCCTGATCCTTTAGTTCTTCCAAATAAAGTACATACAGGTTCTTTTCTCTGTTAGCTTCAAAAATGACTGCACCATCCTTTATAATACTGCACTTTGACTCTTGAAATCTGATCTGATGTCCTTTATCGCACTGCTGGCTGATACTAATAAAGTTGTGCTTTAGTCCTTTGACTCATAGCACATCTTCGATAACAGTTTTGTCTTTACTGCCTACTGATCCACTGCCTATCACAGTCCCTTTTCCATTGTCTCCATACGTGACTGTTCCTTTTTCAGCTTCAAGATGCGAGAATAACTTTCTGTTCTCTGACATGTGCCTTGAGCATCCGCTATCCAAGTACCATTTGGATGCTCGAAGGTTTCCCTGCATTAAAAACATTAAGCTTTAGGTACCCAAGTTCTTTTGGGTCATGGTTGGTTAGTATCATCATTTTTTCTTTTACTTATCCATATTTTATGTTTAGTTGAACATGATATTTTAATATGTCCTAACTTATTGCAATGACTACAACAAGACATTTTAGTTATCTTTTTAGTTGGAATGTATTTAAAATTTGATCTATATGTTGTGTCTTGTTCAGGTACAAATTTAGGAGTTGGATATGTTTTAGGATATACTACTGTTTCCTCATTATCGGGAGGAGTATAACCTAATCCATGTTTCTTTTTACCTGACCGTCTAGCACCTTTTAATATTAATGTTGTTTTGCCATCAGTAAATTTTTCTAGTGTGCTTGACAATTTTTCATTTTCTGTTGTTAAAGTGTTAACTTCTTGTTTTAATTTATTTACAATTTCTTGGTTTTCCAAACTCGCTAATTGTTCATTTTTATTTTTCAAGTCTTCACATAACAATTCATTTCTCCTTTTTAGTTCAATAATTTATTTTTCCATTTGCTCATTTTCAGATTTTAAGTCTGAATTAGTATTTTCTAAGCATGCGAGATTTTTCTTATTGGCTTTTAGCGATTTACATACTTCTTTATATTTACAATACAGTTCATTAAAAGCTTCTTCTAAGTTGTCAGAATCAAATTCATTGCACGAAAAGAAAGATGAGTCTGATGTTACCTTGTCTTCGACGTTGGCCATGAATGCCAGGTTGGCTTCTTCTTCTTCTTCATTGCTTGAGCTTGACTCGCTGTCCGAGTCACTACTGTTGTCCCATGCTGCTTCCATGACTTTCTTCTTAAGTCTTCTGGGTTTTCTGGTGTTGTCTTTCTTTCTGAACTCAGTTTTCTTGAGCTTCAGACATTCATCCTTGATATGTCCGGGCTTCTTGCATTCATAGCAAATCGGTTCAGTCTTCTTTGCATCTTTGACTTCTGACCTTTTGAAGTCTTTTCCCTTCTTGAAGTATGTTCTTCCAGACTGATACTTCTTTTTCTTAGCCAAGATGCATTGTAACCTTCTGGATAGCATTGCTTCTTCATCTTCACTATTGTTCATGCTTTCTTAGCTATATGAGCCTTCTTCTGATGTGTCTTCTTCTGCCTTGAGTGCGTTGGAATGCTTCTTTCTGCTAGATGATTCTCCCAACCTTTCCATGTTAATCTCATGGGCCATAAGGGACCCAATGAGTTTCTCTAACGACATTATCTTCAAGTCGTTAGCCTCTTCTATTGCTGTTACTTTTGGAGTCCACGAGGCAGGTAAGGATCTGAGAATTTTCCTAACCATGTCTCCCATCTGATAGGTCTTACCAAGACCAGCCAATCCATTAGTGATGTCGGTGAACCTACTGTACATCTGTGTAATTGTTTCACTGGGTTGCATCTGAAATCTTTCATATTGAGTTACCAGAATATCTATTCTGGTTTCTTTTACCTTTTTAGTACCTTCATAAGTGATCCTTAACTTTTCCCACATTTCCATAGTAGATTTGCAGGCTGATATGCGGTTGAACTCTTTCTTGCTAAGAGCACAACATAGGATAGTCTTGGCCTTACAGTTCAGAGAAATCTTCTTCTTGTCATCTTCCGTCCATTTATCCTTTTCATTCGTGACCAGAAGATCTCCTTCTTCAACTATCGACTAGATTTGATAGTCAAGACCTTGTAGAGAGTATTCCATCTTTGTTTTCCAATATGTGTAGTCTTCACCATCGAACAGTGGTGGCCTGTTTACTAACTGACCTTCAAAGTGACCTTGGGCTGCCATTTGATCTTTTCTCTTCAGATCGTTGGATCTTCTTCTTTGTCGAAGAGACTAGCTCTGATACAACTTGTTGCCCAGCTAGAAAGCCCAGAGGGGGGGTGAATGGGATTCTTTAAAATTGGTTATTTAAAACCTGTCCACAAAAATGTTCACTCAACAAGCACTTCAATGATTGTTAGCGTTAGTAAAAAGTAAACAACAAACACAAAGCAAGCAATCACACTACACAAGATTTTATCCTGGTTCGGACCTCCTCTCCACAGGAGTACACATCCAGTCCCTGAGCAACAAATCAGGATTCACTACCCAAGGGTACAGTCCCCCTTAAGGACACTTACACACCCAGCCACAGCTGGTCTTCTCTTCACAATCCGAAGAGGAAAAGAACACCTTGGATCCCACCAGGTCTTCTTTCAACATGAAGGGAAATGAACACCCTGAAACCCCCAGGTCTTCCTTCACACGAAGGGAATAAACACAACAGAGTGTACAAGAGATGATACGCCCCTGGACCAAGCTAATAGCACAATGCTTGATCTGAAGTGAAGACTGAGAGGAAAAGATCTACAAAGAAGAACACTCTCAGTTCACAAAAGCTCTCTCAAGGTTCTACACTAGACACAGAGAGCTAAGAGCTACAATAGAACGATGGAGTGAGACTTGAGCTCTTCTGTGGTGCTTGCTGATTTTGAATTCTCAAGAGGTATCTTCATGTAGGCACCGGTCTTCTATTTATATCTTCTTTGAAAAATGTAGTCGTTGAAGTATCCGTTGTCTCTATGTTCAGAGAACGTTAGACTGCATGGCTTTCCTTTGCAGTCAACGGTTCTTTGCATTCCATGCACGTAAGAAGAAAATCCTTCCTGATATCCTCCAACTTCTACTTTATCCAACGTTGTATAGAGTCGTGCTGTCAGAGACCAGCAGACATTAAATGCTAAAACGTAGATAGCTAAGCTGTCTCTTATTGTCAGTCAATGTTAGAGTGCGAATACATTAAAATAGAAATTCTATTCTATCTTTCCAAAAAGATATTACATGTAGAGGCA
This sequence comes from Colocasia esculenta, assembly GCA_014218235.1. NCBI lineage: Eukaryota > Viridiplantae > Streptophyta > Magnoliopsida > Alismatales > Araceae > Colocasia > Colocasia esculenta. Next base: position 57,551,455 of record CM024760.1, read on the forward strand.
TAAGAATAGAAGATATCTGGACGTGCATTGTACAGAGAAATGTACGGTTATATTTCATGCATGGATAAAAGAGAAATACGTGGGATGACTTTGACTTGTCAAGATATTTGAATATCAAGTTGTTATTGTCCATAAACTCGATATAAGCATGACTTATGAAATCGTTGTGTGAATGAGTCATTGTTCATGTGAATCGTTGCTCATTCGTAAACAAATCGTTGTGCATCCATAACCAAATCATTCTGGATAACAAATCGTTATGAGCAAATCATTATAACCAAATCGTTATGACACTATAAGCAAATTGTTATAACTAAATCGTTATAACAATATAAGAAAATCGTTATGAGCAAATCGTTATAACCAAATCGTTATAACACTATAAGCAAATTGTTATAACTAAATCGTTATAAGTGAGTCGTTGTGATCAAATCGTTATAATCAAATCGATGTGAGCAAATCGTTGTTTCACTTATCGAGTCGATGCTGTGAGGAAATCGTTGTGGGACGAAATCGTTGTGAGAGCAAATCGTTGTTCTCACTTAGTAAATCGTTGTGAAACAAAATCGATGTGAGACAAATCATTGTGAGATTGAAATCGTTATACTCACTTGTCGAAACGTTATGAGATCGAAATCGATGCGATCACTTAGCGAATCGTTCTGAGACCGAAATCGATGCGATCACTTAGCTAATCGTTCTGAAATCAAAATCGATACGATCACTTTGACGAAGATGAAATCAATAGAGGTATGGAAATCATTATGAAATTATGGAATCGATATGAGTAGAAGTCGTTATGACTTGAAAGCAAATCGTTATAGCATTTAGAGAAATCGATGTGTACTTAGAAAATTTATGTGCACTGATCTTTAAATATTACAGGATGAAGATACTTACTAGTTTTTCTTGACCTTTCGAGATTCATTTCCTGTGCTAAGATCTTCATAGAAAATATGTTAGAGATGCACATTGTCTTAGTTTTGTTAATCACCAAAATAGATATGTAATTTTTTTAAATTACTTGGGGATAATCTGATCATCAACAAGCCCTCAAGTGCAAAGCACCGAACGAAAGAGAACAGGCGGTGCAACCACCACAGAAACCGACACAGCCGGCTTGTAACCAAGACAAGCCCAGCAGGCACAGGCACGCATGGCTCCCCTCCCGGAACACCCAGGAGGGCCGTCGGCCAACGCCGGCACACACGACACGGCCAGAAAACCCGGAACACCACTGGACAGTACAGAAACCAACGTTCTTCTAATAATCGATTGACCGATAGATAATCAATTATTAGACAGATGCGAGCCTCCTAGCATCGCCGCTAGGACACGGCCACGAAGGTGTCACCTTCTGTCACTGAACGCCGGAAGGCAACCTGCTGCATTCCCTACCAGAAGGTCCTAAGGGAAACCTTGCCCTGGGCACACACCGACACGCCAACGAGGGCACGGAAACACCCGAGGCAAACCTGGTGCTGTTGCGCCCTCCTAGCCCGTCGCGATATCATCGCGATAGATAGGGCAACCGCGACAACAACCAAGTCGCAACAGGTCAGGGCGTCGTGACAACCAGGCTGTCGCGACAGGAAACCTGGTCACGACACGATCCTTATCACGGCGGCCGATTGCGCCGCGATAAGGTCATGTCCGACGCGAGTGACGCCTCCTCTGATGTCGCGACGCTCTCTGCGGTTTCGACATTAGTCGGGAGGCAGACCGCAGGGATACTACATCCCAGGGTCGCCCACACACTACAATCACACCACAACGGGGAGGGGAGCATGGGGAAAGCTGTAAAGCTATCTACCAACACAAAAGGACTCCCAATCACTCGGATTGGAAAGGGCACAAGAGATCCCTACAGATTTTGGAAGAACCGAACCCCAAAGGGCCTTCACGACACCACGACCGCCACCTCCTCGCTCCATGATGCCACTCCAGCTCCGCCACGAGCCGTCGCCGCTCCGCCAAGCTTCAACCGCCGGAGAAAGAGAGGGGGAAAAGCATCCCCTCCTCGGAGAGGAGGAGGGAAAGGAGAAAGAGCCAAAGGAGGGGAAAGGGGGTGCCGACCAAGGCTTTTAGCCTTCGACCCCCAGAACGCGACGGGGCATCGCGTCAACAACCTTAACGCGACGGCTGCCCACATCGTGACCAGAACGCATCCCTCTGAGACGCCGCGACAACTCGACAGGTCGCCCTGACACACTTGTCCCTCTGACAGGCATCAGACGACCAAAAAGCGGAACGATGTCACGACCCGTTGACCGGGCGCGACAAGAACTCCACAGAACCACTGATCTCAACACAGATGACTGTCGCGTCGGGCACCTCCGACGTGACACTAACACATTGCTCAGAGCGGACGCGTTAGTGACCAGTCATCCAAACACACAATCGGAGGAACTGGAAAACCCAGGATGTTACATTCTTCTTGCCAGAAAATATTCTTATCTTACTCATTACATTCAACTCATTTTGGCTCAGGTAGAGAGATTATCTCTATATAAATTGTCCAAATGTTATCCTACACTTACTATTGAATACACTTTCTTTGTGGGTGACATTGATGTCTTCTTTGACCACAAATATGACATACTAGGTGGCAATTGCACTCAAATTTGGACTAACAGATTTAACCTATACTATAAAACTAAGCATGATGCACAGGTAGAATGCTTCTTATGGGGTATGACCTCTGCCTTCTTCTTCCTTCAGTGCAAAAATCAACAACTTCTATATATCAAATTTCATCTCCAAAATCAGACCCACATCACTATCAAAACCCTTAATAAAAGGCATCTCACATTTCTCAAACGCACCCTCAGTCCAGACACTCATATGGACTTCTCCCTATTTGAAAGATGCTTGCAAAGCACTGAATCTAACCTTCACAAATTCCTCATTCCCTATTATAAGTCTTTTCCCTCTGAATTGTACTTGACTGATGATAATTTGTCCCTCCCTTTTCGTTGAAATGACAAAAAGTGGGAGAGATGTAAATGCAACTCTGTAATGTGAAAGGGGGAGATAAATCATATATGAAACTCCATGTCTCTTATGTGTGATTGAATTTATTGTGTTATTACATTTATTTTAATTTTCGTATCTTATATTTTGTCATCAATAAAAAGGGGGAGTTTGTTCAACTACTGCTCAAATATACTTAGCATCCTTACAGTGCAAACCATGACATATATTAGTTTTGAAGATGACAAAATAAACATATGTTTATTGAAAAGAAATCATGTCAATCATTACAATTTTTCTCTTACATATCATATAGTAAAAATCTCAAAGGCAATACTTCGCCATACAAGTTTTTCTTCTCAGAAATCCTAAGTATAACTTCAACTAGCTATGTTATATACGAAGTTCACTTCGTCACAGTCGAACTTTTACTTTGTCATATACGAAGTCCACTTCATCATATGCGAAGTAAAACACAAGGTCTCACTTCAACTGACCATGTTATGATCGTTCTATTCGAAGATTACTTCGTCATATACAAAAGCCACTTTGTCATACACAAAGTCCACTTCATCATTTCCGAAGTCCACTTCGTCATTTCTGAAGTCCACTTCTTCATATGAGAAGTTAAACATGAAGTCTCACTTTAATTGACCACGTTGTAATCATTCTATTTGAAGTCCACTTCGTCATATCCGAAGTATCACTTTGACTGACAAGGTTATATCTTGACCAGTGGTAAGTGCACACACAATCTGTATGGATATTCTTTTTACCTGTCATATCATTAACATTTGTTCATCACTTCATGGCATTTTTCATAATTGAAAATGCAATATTAACTTATAATACAATTCATGATTGAACTTCTGCTCATGATATAATTATTGTTCTAAAGATACCTTGAACAATAAATTTTCGTACAGATACATAATTGCTCAAAAAATCAAACTATTCTCTAAAAATATTATGTTCACTCTTTTCAAATCCATCATAAATAAAATATCATATTGCTTTGCCTCATAAATCTAGAAAAATTTGTATCTTGATTCTTGAGTCAAACTTTACGAAAAAGTCTTCTGACACTTGCCGCAACATCCATTTTGTCTTTTGTCAGAACATCACAACACGTTCTCTACCCATTACATATTCTATGATATGTATGTGAACTTGTATAGAACTTTTTATGCAGAACATTAATTGATAACACGTAAAGATTAGACACCAGTAGTTGAAATATCCTACAAATTCCTATGATCATCCCCATAGCTAATGTACTAGACCCAGTCTAGTATACTTCTTGGAACTTCTCACATTTCAAAAAAAGGAAAAAATGATCAATTGCGAGACTGTCTGATTGTGTGAACATAAAAGACATGCACGTTGCTCTCAAAAGAAGTCATGCAATGATTATCCCTCCAACCGATATATTCAAACGAACCGAAGGTACGATTACAAAATTGAAGCCTATGTAAGGAAGACATTTCAAAAAGCAAGACACAAGGAGACAAGCAGTGATATACAAGAAAGCAAGTGAGAGATAGACACATACACGAGAAAAAGTGAAAGAATGCAATTGTGAAACATAAACCCTCCTCGCCATAGATTCTAGCAAGGTTTCTATGCTGAAGCTTTGCCTATCAATGCCTTGATGCAACTGTTAGAATCTCGCCTAGTGAAGGTTCTCTCTTCAGACTTAGGAGTCATTCTTCATATTAGAATTCATTTGTTATATTCTTGTAGTTTGAAATCCTAATGAGTTTTGTACTCCCTACAAAAGCTCTTCATAAGTAAGTATACCCTTTCGTGAAGGGAAGGCCTGATGAGTAGGGTGTTTACACATTTGAATGAGGGAAGGCCAAAGTAGTTCTGGAAGTTGATTCCCCTTTGAAAAAAGGGAAGGCTAGTTGCATCTAGTAGTTTGTCTTTCCTCTTGTGTTGAAGGAAAGTCCGGTGAAAACCGGGGTATTGTATCTTTGAGAAAGATAGTGAAATCCTAACACATTGGAAGGAAGAACTGAGCCAGGATAAAATTCCCTTGCCCTTTTATAGTTTGTTTATACTAACATAACTAATGTGCATTAGTGAGTTGTTTTAAATTAGCTTCTGCAACGAAAAACACCTATTCATCCCTCTCTAGGTGAAAAGCTCTACTGCCATCAATCCAACATATAGGGCTAAGACTCTCAACGGTTTGTACATTAGGAGAGAGGCATTGAGCTTCTCAAACGGCTATCACACTCAAGTGCAGCAATAGCTACAGAAGTAGGGTAGATAGATGGTGGAGCTCAATGCAGAAAGGGGTAGGGACTGGCAGGAAATGGAATAAATGCGCAAGTAGGTCGAGCAGATGCAAACCGTCATGGATCGGTTGGCTAGCCAGCCATCACATATGCATCCTACTTTTACGGACGAGGGAGCTGATGGGTCTGGAGATGATTATGATGATGATGAGTAGAAGTAGACACTATATTGCTATTTTTTGAGATACTTTGTATTTATTTTTAGATGATTTATGTACAGGTAATTCATGTTTATTTTCTTTAACGATAATTGTAGAGGTTTTTTATGATAACTATCTATGATTTTTTATTTATTTATTGTGGAAATTGTTTTTATAAAATTGTATAAAATTAATAGGTTTAATGTGTAAAAATTAAATAAATTTATTTTTTAAAATCAAACATATATAGGCTACTATAGTCGTCTACAAATGAAACATATGTAGATAGCTACAAAGCCATCGACATAAGTTTATGTAAACAACTGAGTCCACGATCTACATATGTTTATATAGACAACTAGTGTAGCCATCTACATAAACTTATATAGATGGTTAAAATAATTGTCTACATATGTTTAAGTAGACGACTACTTTGGTCATCTACATAAAGATATATAGATAGTTAAACAAACCATCTACATATATTTATGTAGACGACTAACAATTGTCTACATAAACGTATGTAGATGGCTGTGTTGACCGTCTACTTATCTTTGTAGACAGTTTCCAACCATCTATATATGTTGTTTTTGTAGACAGGTTTACATCTCCGTTCACATAATCTTTGCCAACTGATCTTTAGTAACTATGAAAGTTTTTGTAGACGACTTTTGATTCTTTGTAGACGGTTTCCAGTTGTCTACAGTAGACGGTTTCCAGTTGTCTACAACATCTCCTTTCCTAGTAGTGCATAGAAAGTGATCGGCAACAAGAGGGATTCTGGTGGACAATAGGAAATAAAAAACAATAAGAGATTTAAATATTTCTTCTTTTCCAAGATTCTTTAAATTCGAGCTCCACATCCCTTGGAAGGAAAGTTGATTGGTAACGTGATTAATTATGAGTGACAGCAAACAATAAAAATTTACAGGAGAACTAGACATAATGGGCTTAAAGAATAATTCCTTTTGATAGTTACTCGATGTCACGCCCTGATGCTGAATATCAGGATGAATAGCAATTTCGATCGAGCGAGTATAGAGCGCATAATAAACATCAATCCATTGGACAATTGAATAGCACAAAACTAATAATATTTTATTAATAAACTCTTCAATAATGTTCATTACAACCACTAATTCAGAGCCATTACTTAGAGCTCGATTGACACCACTATAATGAAATAAAATGTAAACTAACTATCTAAGATTGTAGGATAACTCTTGAGCTTCATGCATGCTCATGGTTCACTCTTGCTCATTCCCTTCCTCATTAGTGTGGTCCTCATCAGAGTACTCGCCTGAAACATTCACAAATAGCATAAGATGAGTGATAACGTCCAGTAGATTTTATATCTCATTTTCAGATAGGCTTAAAATGATTAATGCATTTATAGAAGAGTAATTATGGATAGAGATTCATGTAATGTCAAAAGAGCAATAGCACGATGTATTATGTTGCAATAAGCAAGCATGGCAAGTATTGCAAAAAAGAGTAATGACCATAGTACAAATAACACGAAATAGTACATGTAGCACAATGAGTAACAAGTCTAGCATAGCACTTTGATTGTCATTAGATAGTCGATATAGATAGCACTTGAGTGTAATGCCAATACACTCTGGTCAGGTAACTACCGTGGGCACTATCACTTTTGGGCGCACCTCCTAGGACCAGAGCGAACCCTTTACATTGCCAAACATTAGTCATGCTTATTATCTTAGACAATCAATCAATGGCCAAAGAGAGTACCAAGAAGAGATGAGGGTAATGAAGAATAGACAAGAGTATAGAGAGAACATGAATAGATGAGTGAATATAGAATAGACAAGAGCTACAAGCCAATGAACATAAAATGATGTTAAAATAGGCAATAGTAACTGTTGCAAATAGTAACATTCGGTACTGGCAGACTAGTAGGTGTTGCAGTCTACCTCCTAGACGTGACTATAACGCGGTCTAGGGGTAGGGTGCGTTAACAAGATAAGACACGGTTCCCCTAATCAACTCATTAAGAACACGATCATCAAGGTAGGCACGTTCACAGAGAAGACAATCTTGGTACAACCAGCTCGTCGACCATGACGGAATCCATAGCCAGAGGAGACTTACGAAAGCCTTGAATAAGGATTCAATAGTCCGGCAGAAGGAATATCTGACAAAGAGTTTGTCCAAGTCAAGAAAAAGTGTTGAAACGATTTGCTTGATGTTCTAGATAAATTCTAGAACAGTGGAGCCTCGATAATGATGTTCCGAAACAATGAGAGAAACAAAGACAAATCCTTTATTTAATAGGAACTTGTGTAAAAATTTAATAATATATCATACATGTTATGAAATATTTTATGAACATTGCAAGTCCTAAAGGCATGAATTTTTGTGTATGTGATGAGAAATCGTAGATTTAGAGAGATCATATAGATTGCTTTTAAGGAGATAATCACATGTTTATCATTATAAAGTTTATTTCACTGCATTACAGTATTAACAGAGACTTGACTAGAAGTTTACACATGATATCCCAAAAATTAGGGTTTCTAGACTGTTGATATTTGTAACGGCACGATCATTCGAATCCGATTTAACGGGTTGTGAGTGTGGTGCTCATGAACAATGTGGGGTCATAGAGCCTTGTTCGTGGCCTTTGTGTCTTGCGTGGGTGTTGTGGGCCTTAGCTCTCAGCCCATTTAGCCTGCAGGTTTTTTGGTGAAGAAGGCGACGGGGTGTGTCGTCGTGTTTTGAACACGACGGTTTCCTACGTCGCGATTCACCAACCGCCTTTCTGGTGCATGACGTGATTGGCGACGGTCAAGTCTGCCGCATTTAAGGTGTTTTAAACGCGATGTCTGCCTCCATCGTGATTTTGACTGAGTGTTTAATTGCTCTGTTTTGGCCAGACATAGCAGAGGAGCTCTGTCTAGTGTGAGGGGGAGGTTGTTGTGCGGCATTTTTGTGATTTTGACTTCCAGGTGGTTCGTGCGGCGCGATTTCCACGCGAGGAGGGTGTCCAGAGCATGGGTACGCCGGTGGTGTGGTGTTCTTCGCATTTTACGGGCTCTCCGAGTTGGTAGGGAGACTTCCTCTTTTATTTTGTGTTATTTAATTGGCTTACAACTTTTAAAGCATGATAGAATGGCATGTGGTAGTTTAGCTTCCGCTTTATAAGTTTATATATGAATGGTATGGTGTGTGGAATGGGTTTCTAGAGGAGGAAGGAGGGTTCAGCCACCTGCCTGAGAAGGCGAAGGATTGAACCGTCGCATTTTGGTTTGGAATGCAAATGCCTTGGGCCGTCGTGTTCATGTGTTCCGTTTGGGTTGGACCGACTGGTCTGGACGCGACCACTTGACCCGCCGCGTCCTTGTTAAACGCGTCAGTGTGGTTCGACGCGATTTTGTGTATGGTTTAGTGTGGTCTTTGTCGTGACGTATCGTTGCGTCGCGATTTTTTCTTTGACTGTCAGTGTTGACCGTTTTGTCTGAAGGCGACGTATCAGGCTGTGGCAATATGGTCGTGACACTTGGCCCTGTCGCGTTAGGTTTTGAATCGCATCGGGGTAGGTCGTCACGTTCTTAAAGGAAACGCCTGTGTTCATCGCGATTTGGCTTCAGAGGTGTGTTTGTGATGGTTGGGCTGTGATGGTTTGGTGTTGACCTAGCCCTGGTTTTCTAAGATGTTGTTAAGGTGTTTAAGTTGTCTCCATAATTAGTAAAGCATGTTATAGGCTTAGTGATTTAGATTATGAATCGTTAGTGAGTTAAGTTAATTATGTTAATTATGTGGTTAATGTGCATTAAGGTTTAGTGTGTTGCTATGGAGGTCATGAGATGACCAATGACAGGCAAGGTTAATAGGTGTTTATGTGGTCTACGTTTGTTTAAGTGTATGGGTGCTTGGAGGCCACATGGTGACCAGTGACAAGCTAATTGTGGTATATGATATGTACTGTGATATAAGTTTTATGGTAATGTTAAATGATTGGTGTGGTTTATGTGTTTTCCGAGTTTGGTGGTCCGACGCCTATTCCCGAATGCCTCTACAGTCGGGTACCCCAGGTTCTGTGTATGCCAGGCATGTTGTGCTCGGGGCTTGTCCCGGTACTGTGTGTACCATAGAGGTCTGTGTCGTCTTCCTGGACACCCTCACTCCTGTGTTTAAGTTGTACGTCCGACTGAGGGAAAGACAACAGTGGGTAGCGACTTGTGTTTGTAGGTGTGCGGTCGCTTGTAGTGCGCTCGTGGTTGGGGGTACGGACCCCAGTAGATGTACTGTGTAACGACCCTAAGAATCTGACCCTCGGCCCAAGCCGAGGACCTGATTTTCGCAGTCGCCTCCCACGGATCCGGGGACCCGGAAGGGCTATAACACAAGTCTAACAGAATATGTAAGGGAAATAAATGTCAACTACTAAACCAGAAGCACACACGCGGAAGCAGAAAGAAGAGCGAGACCGCAGCGTATCACTCTAGGTACAGTCCCAACACGCACACAACTAGTACAAGTAAACGGGAAGGATAGAGCCCCTTAGGGGCATACCCCGAGGGTGACGTACAACTGAAAGGGCGAAACCACTGCTAGCTGCGGGGACGACGACTACCGCCCCGCCTACTCTACCCGACGTGTGCCTTGTCGCTGCTGAGAAGTCTCACCTGGAAAAGGAAGGGATGAGCTTCACAATAGAAGCTCAGTAGGGACTACCAATCTCCTACTGGCTCTAACAGGCAGAAGAATATATAAATAAATAACAGTAGTTATATCTTCTACTCTAGAAGGGAAAGTATGGAAGCAAAGCTACTAACTAGCAATGGAACGGAAGGACACTGTGATCAAAAACCCGTAAGACCTGCACGTTGTGACCACCATACGGCTGGCAACGTAGATAGAGAGAATCCTGCCTGGACAAGAGACACTAGCTATGGAAAACATTACCACTAGTCAACCAGTTAGGTGTGTCCGCTGACGTCTTATCCTCGACCCAGGTCCAAACGTCCACTCTCGTCAGAGTGGGGGAAGGAACACAAAGTACACAATAGTAACGGTCGTAGTCTGGCTAGACTACGGTCTCACGCCTGGCCTCTTCAAGTGGTTCTGGGGCCACAAAGAGCGAGGCTGTGAGAAAAGGACTGGTAGGCCTGCACCGAGTCGAACTCTGGCCATCCTCGGTGTCCCAGACCAACCAAGAGAGCTTTGCAAATGACTCGACGCTGCTGTCCTAACCACCGTTTTCCCCTCTACTCCAGAATCCGTGACTCGAGTACGCTCGTCACCTCTCTCACGGGACAAGCCCTCAGGTGACGAGCACCCGGCGAACGACTAGTGTAGGACCGTACTAGGAACTAGCACTGGTGCCACGAGTACAAAAAGAACTGGAAATAGCGAAGACTCCACGAGAAATAGAACTCCGAAAGAACTTACCTATCTCTGGTGCTGTCGCGACTCCCAGGGCCGTCGCGACACTGTCGCGACATTGTCGCAATGCCCTAGAGCGTCGTGAGCCGCCGCGACATCATCGCGACCTCTATACTGGTTGCGATATCAGCCGAGGGGCGTCCCGGTACAGTCTTCCCAAGGACCGCCCCAAAACCGATAGAAACACATCCATACGGGGGAGGGGAGCATGGGAAACGTAGGAAAAGGCTTATAAACAACCAAACCACCCTCAAAACCCCATAAAACATGGATTACAAGGAATCTACGCTCGAGGGAAACCTCACTCACCACGAGCATGATCTTCACACCCCACAACCCCAAACCACAGAGGAACAAGCTCTAAAGAGGAAGGGAGCATGCTAGAACGAGAGGAGAACAAAGGGGTCCCTACCTCCAAGAGTAGAACCTACTCGTTGGGGCCTTCACATCGGAATGGCCACCTCCTCCTCGCTCCAAGCACCACGAGCACGTCGCCTACACAAGGGGACATCACCTCCTCACCACGAGCACCTAAGAACAAGCTAAGAATCGCCGGAGACGAACAGGGCTTGGAGGGGGAAGAAGAAGAAGAAGCATGGAAGGGGAAGAAGAAAAGGAGTAGCCTGCCTCAGTTTTGAACCAACGGCTCTCGAGACGCGACGGGTCGAGCCGGCGCGACAGGAACTGCTCTCTTATCTCATCTTTACGCTCCCAAGTGGCCTCACCACCAACGCAGTTCTCCCAAACAACCTTGACTAGCGGGATCTGCTTCCTGCGCAACTGCTGCACTCTGCGATCTACATCTCTGACTGTGTACTCTGGAACTGACAAGTCTGGTGCAACCTCAATCTATGAGCAGTCTAACACGTGTGACGGATTTGCAACGTACCTCCTGAGCTGTGAATTGTGAAAAATCTCGTACACACCTGCTAACTCTGCTGAAAGACGTAACATGTACGTGACCTCACCGATCCTCTCTGTAATCAAGAAAGGCCCAATATACCTCGGACTGAGCTTTCCCTTCTTTCCAAACCTCATGACACCCTTGGTCGGCGAGACAACACAAGGTCACCCATGCTGAACTGTAACGGCCTCCTGCGGACATCTACATAGCTCTTCTACCTGCTCTATGCTCCCTGAAGCCTCTGCCTGACCAAACTGACTGTGTCTGCACACTGCTATACCATCTCTGGTGCCAAAAGCTACCTCTCACCCACCTCGAACCAGTGAAGTGGTGTCCTGCATGGTCGACCATACAAAGCCTCGTATGGTGTCATTCCAATGCTCGAGTGATACTGTTGTTGTATGCAAACTCTACCATCGGAAGGTGGGACTCCAAGGTGCCACCCAGTCTAAGCAACAAGCTCTCAACATATCCTTCAGAGTCTGAATAGTACTCTCTGACTAACCATCTGACTGCGGGTGATATGCTGAACTCAGCCTCAACTCTATACCAAGAGCTCTATGCAAACTGCGCCAAAACTCTGAAGTGAACCTCGGATCTCTATCGGAAACAATCGAAACTGAGGTTCTGTGCAATGGAACAACTCGGTCCACGTACAGTCTGGCAAGCCTGTCCACTGACCAAGACATCCTGACTGGAAGGAAGTGCGTTGACTTGGTCAACCGATCCACAATCACCCAGATACCATCATGCCTTTGCGGAGTACGGGGCAAACCAACCACAAATTCCATGTTGATGTCGTCCCACTTCCACTTAGGAATGGGCAACGACTGTAGCTCACCACCAGGATGCTGATGCTCAACCTTCACCTGCTGGTAGGTAAGGCACCGAGCGACAAACTCTACGACACCCCTCTTCATCCCTAGCCACCAGAAGAACCTCCTCAAGTTATGATACATCTTGGTGGAACCAGGATGAACAACATACCTCGACCAGTGTGCCTCTGACAACAGTGCCTGGCGCGCATCATAGGGAACGTACAATCTGCCTCTAAACTTGGCCTTACTATCCTCGTCCATCTTAACATTTGGCATCTATAAAATATCTGCCAGATTTGTATCTGCATGTTGTGCCTCCAGCACCTGACGATACACTGACAGGCGAATTGACAAACTGGTCATCACTGCACAGTCTCTATACCTCGAAGGGCAGAAAACTCCCTGAGACAAGTCCTCAAACAACCTCCACTCTCTGACCATCAACGAACTCAAGCGAACACGCCTGCTCAAAGCTTCCGCCATGACGTTAGCCCTTCCTGAGTGATAGGAGAGGGTAAGGTCGTAGTCCTTCAAGTACTCTATCCTGCAAACTCTAATGGTCGGTGAAGATCTCTAATGCCTCTCCGTACAAATAGTGCCTCCACAACTTCAGAGTGAACACCACCACTGCCAACTCCAAGTTGTGGGTAGGGTAGTTCTCCTCATGTTTCTTCAGCTGCCGAGAAGCATAGGTAACGTCCCCACCATGCTACATCAGCATTGCACCCAAACCTGACCTCGAAGCGTCAGTGTAGACCACAAAACCTCCGCTACCTGACGACAAGACCAACACTGGTGCTGAAGTCAACCTCGTCTTCAGCTCCTAAAAACTCCGCTCGTAGTCCTCAATCCAAACAAATCTAGCCTCAAGTCTTGTCAATCTGGTCAATGACTTTGCAATCCTGGAAAAATCCTGGATAAACCTCCTGTAATAGCCTGCCAAACCCAGAAAGCTACGAACCTCTAACACTGAAGTGGGCTGCACCCAAGACAACACTGCCTCAACCTTGGCAGGGTCCACTGCCACACCAGAACTTGAGATCACATGCCCTAGAAAGTGCACCTCCCTCAACTAAAATTCGCACTTGTCGAACTTGGCATAAAGTTGGTGACTCCGCAACGTCTCTAGCATGATCCTCATATGCTGCTCGTGCTCCCCCTCAGAAGCCGAGAAGAGCAAAATATCATGTACAAAGATGACCACAAACTTGTCCAGGTACTCACTGAACACTCTGTGCATCAAATCCATAAAAGTTGCTGGCGCGTTCATGAGCCCAAACGGCATCACGACAAACTCAAAGTGACCATATACCTCGAACGGAAAGCTGTCATGCCAATATCTGACTCTCTGATCCTCAACTGGTAGTAGCCTGATCCCAAGTCAATCTTCGAAAACACATTGGCTAACTGCAATTGATTAAACAAGTCATCGATCCTGGGCAACAAATACTTGTTCTTCTTTTTTTTTTTAATACGAAGGGGCACAAGGAAGACAAACCAGCTAAGTGCACTATCTCCCAGCAGGAGATAATGTTCTCACTTTCCTAGATGTTTCCTGCACCCAATTTTTTTATAAATCAAAAAACCATTTACATGAAATCTACAGGGCATACCCCTGGAGAGACACATATTAGAGTAACCTAATAGAAGAAAGACCAATTTTTTCAAACAAAACCAGTCCTTTACAAACAGATGGAAGAGAAGAACGACTATGAAAGACTGAACAACCACCTCTGTCACATGCATATGAAGCAAGGGCGTCCGCCACCCTGTTGGTCTCCCTGTAGGCATGAACAAGCTGAATGGTTGTCTTGCTGAGAAAGGACCTTGCAACTCTCCACCACCAAGTACACTTCCACGAAGGGCACCTGTTGGAGTTTAAAGAATGCACCAGCGCTAGGGAATCCGAATGGACACTAGAGATAGGAAGACCATGATATTCACCATTAGAAGAAGGTGAAGCCAAGATGAATATCACCATTAGATTCCCGAATACAACCTCCACCACCATAAGGACTGAGATTACCTTTACAGGCACCATCCACATTAAGACTGAAACCATACTGGGGAGGAGTTCACCTAACCAGCTTTGGCACCTTCAGCTTGACTGTAGGTTTAAAACCAAATTGCAGGAGAATACTAAGTTGAGTCTGGGTGCTTTCCTTCTTAAAAATAGTACCTTGGACTGCTATGTTGGTGGCGTACTTGATATCAGAGATAATATTGTTCAATGATTTAGTTCTAGAATCATAACGCTTAGTGTTGGCCCTTTTGGTACGGTAGCAAGCTAACTTAGAGGGGGGGGGGGGTGAATAGGTTTTTGAAATCTGAAACATAAACTTAAACACAGAAAATTATCACTTGAAGGTTTGGTTAGTTGAGTGTGATAGAGAGTAGCAGTGCGGAAGAAAATGAACAATCACACAAAGAACACAAGGAATTTATCTTGGTTCGGCCCTTCCCACATGAAAGTCCTATGTCTAGTCCCCAAGCAATCTCTTGGGATTTTACTAACCAAGGGTACAGTCCCCCTCAATGCCTATACAACACCTAGCACCCCAGCTGGTCTTCTTCTCTTTCTCGGGCAAGCAGGCAACCCACTTCTCTTACAGGTCAAGAAGTCAACCTCCTAGTACAAACCCCAGTGCGGTTCTGCTAGACTTAAACCCCCAGCTAGGTTCTACACTGAGTACAGTCCCTCAGCTGGACATAAATCTTTCTTAGAAAAGAAAGAACAAAGCTGAGAGTTTTATAAGAATGGACTCTAACCCAGAAACTCTCAGCAAAGAACTCTCCACAAGAATTACAATGACTACAGAGAGAGAGTGAAGAGAGGAAGGCTTGAAAGCTTTGAAAACTTCTGCTATGAAAACCTTCTCTTGATTGGGCTTGAGCTCTTCTCTCTTTCTTTGAGTGTATGTGGAGTTCAGGTTCCTCACAGAATGTACACTCCTTTAAAGATCTTCAGGAAAGCTCTCACTGTGTTCTACAGCCTTGCTTCATCTTTTATATGAGCAGCTTTGAATAGATCCATTGAAGAGATCTGTTAGAACTCTTCTAGTCGTTGCTGATCTTTCTATTCTTCTTCTTCTGACTGTCAGCCACTTGGTGGTCTTCGAGATCTGCAAGCATAGAAGAAACTATTTAGATCAAAGAGTGTTTCTATCAAAAAGGCTCGTACTTCTATGTTTCTTGCAGTCACCCAGAAGTGGTAGGTAAGCCCTTTTTGTCTGACAGGAAAGAAGAGATCCTATGAGATAAGCAAAAAGATCTTCTGTCAGAAAGATAGAAGATTACGCAAATGAAATATATTTGACTTTCTATTAAGCTCCAAAAACATTTTGAAATCTGAGTATAAAGGAAATCGATGTTTAAGTTGAAATCTATGTTTGAATAGAATCTATGTTCTAATGAAATCCATGTTTCAACAAAGTCGATGTTTAAGTTGAAATCTATGTTTGAATATAATCCATGTTTAAGTGAAATCTATGTTTTCAACAGAATCGATGTTTAAGTGAAATCGATGTTTGAACAGAATCGATGTTTAAGTGAAATCGATATTTTCAACAGAATCGATGTTTAAGTTGAAATCGATGTTTTAAACAGAATCGATGTTTTCAACATAATCCATGTTTAAGTTGAAATATATGTTTTCAACAAAGTTGATGTTTTAATGAAATCGATGTGGCACTTAGTGAATCGATGTATATTGAATAGACATTGATTTAGCTTTTTAGTGCAAATCACACAATGATAGTACCATAAATTTATATTTATTAGGAAAATATAATATTAAATATATTTAATAATATTTAATTGATCATAAGTTTTGTTATCACCAAAATGTAAGGGTAAAATATAGAGTGGTTCAACACTTAGCACATCTAAACTTCCATATTTTCCACAACAGTAAAAGAGCAACATAGGTTGCAATAAAACCATAAGCAGAATGGCAGTTGGACACTGAGATAATTTTCTATAAGGTAGTAGTGATATGAGGACCCGTAACATTATGATGAATAAGAGGACTAGCCCAGCGCCACAGCAATGTAGCAAGCTCCCCAGTAAGGAATAGATGATCAAGGTCTTCAACCGATGGATTCTTGCAAAAGGAGCACAAGGATGCTAATTGAATGCCACAATCTGAAATGCGATCATCAGTGGGAACCACACGATGCAAAATTCACCATCCAAAAATAGCAGCCCTGGGATTAAAAGCATGGTGCCAAATATTAAGCAGGGCAGGGCGATGTAAACCCTTCGGCCTAATAGCCTAGAAGGCGGAGCTAGTAGAGAAGATGCCATTTGCGTTAGCTGTCCAAACACACATATCAGGGGTATTGGATAGATTAATATTATCCATCACAAGACGAATAGTATCAAACCTCCTAAGAGGATGGTCATCATGGTCAGCTAGATCTTTTACAGAAAAGAAGGGTTGGTGAGAAAGAGTAGGAAGGGATGCAATGAGAGGTGCACTGCCAACCCACTTGTGACAAAGGATGTCAATATCCTTACCATCCCTTAGAACCCATCTACTGTTCTGCATGATAAGAGTTCTGGCCGCATTGAAAACTTCTTTAGAAATACCTGTGGGAAATGCCTTAGTGACTTCAGAGAATGGAGACAAGAGAAATATGCTTCTAGCATACTTAGACCATAGCGATTGACCATTCATAGCGTTCTAAATAAGTTTGGCCATGAGAGAAACTTGAACATGCCACATGCTTCTAACACCCAGACCTCCTTCCTGCTTCGGCCGCTTGATACTCTCCCATGATATCTAGTGTCTACGCCGAGCACCATCCACCCCATTCTAGAAAAAGGAGGCACAACACTGCTCAATGTATTGAAGAACATACTTAGGCAAGCAAGATGCAGAAGCAACGTAAACAAGAATAGAACAAAGGACGGAGTTAATCAAAGTAACCCGCCCGACTTGAGATAGCATTTTAGAATTCCAAGAGGCCAAATAATTATTCACTTTATCCATGATTTGCTTATAATGGGAGACTAATGTATGTCAGGTGGTAAGGGGAACACCCAGATAGGATAAAGCACCTTCCTATCTTCTAAAACCGGTCAGAGCCTGGATGCGAAGAGCTGTGGCAACTGAGGCCTTCTGAGAAATAACGAAAGAGCTTTTGGATACATTAATTTTCTGCCCAGATGAATCCTCATAAACCTTCAGGAAATCCAGAAGCTTCCTAATATTCTTAGACTGACCATTAAGAAAGATAATGGTGTCATCCACATATAGAAGATGGGAAATAGGAACACATCCCGGGGACCCCTGAAAGGAATAATAGCTCCTGAAGAAAAGAGCAGGCGTAGACCCCTGCTAAGAGCCTCCTCCATAATAATAAAGAGAGCAAGAGCCAAAGGGTCTCCTTGTCTAAGACCTCTAGAAGATTTAAAATAGCCCACCTGTTGCCCGTTGAAGAGAGTTGAGAACCAACAGTTACTTATCAGCATCCACTACAAGAAATTGCAGCAATAGAGACTGAATCTGCGACCGAATTATTCAGTCACTATTTATTCTCAAATCTGAGACCGAATAGTGACTAAAATATATCGGTCACTAACCTTTAGATTTAGTGACCGAAAAAATTTCGGTCAATATTTGGTCCCAGATCTGAGACCGAATAGTGACTAAAGAAACTTCGGTTACTAACACTATCTCCTAGCGTGTCACGCTCCACCAATTTAGCAGCGGAATAAATCGGGGAGACGTGAGCAAAGTACATAGTAGAGAAAAATGCACAACAGTTGAATGAATCAGAGCATCTAATGAACAATAATTGGAATAAACTCTTAATCTCATTATAAAATCACTAAGACTATTACAACCACTAATTCGGGGCCACTACATTGAGCCCATTAACATCATTACATTGGAAAAGAAATCTAAAGCAATAACTACTAGACTCCATTGTGCTAGGGTAACTTCGTCATTTGACTCCGGGTCGCTCATCACTCGGGTCTTGTCCCATTGGTATGTACAACGTCATCGTCTATCTTACCTGAGACACAATAACAAATAACGAAGGGTGAGCGATAACGCCCAGTAGGACTTAAATCTTGTGAATCAAGCTGGCTTTAAATAATTAGCGCTTTAAAAGGCAGAGTAACTAATGAAAGAACAAGTCATGTAAAGTCGAAAAAAGTAATAGCACAAGTAACATGGTTCAGATGAATCAAGTATAGCACGATGATTAAAGTCAGGTCACGATGGAAACGATAATAACACGATGGCAAATAACGTCAACGTCAAGCAATATCAAGCAACATGTATAGTAAGGAGAGAGAAAGTAGTTGGCCATATAGAGAGTAAATTGCACTTTGATTGATTTTCTTATCAATCGAAATAGTATAGCACTTTTGATTAACTTCCGTCAATCGAAATAGTAATGGCACTTTGGTTATATGTAGATAGCCGAGAGAGAGAATATAGCACTTTTGTCGTCAATAGACAATGAGAGAATATAGCACTTTGTGTTGATTGTCTTAGACTAATCTTGATAGTATGGCACTTGGATGTAATGTCGACATCCTGATCATTTAACTCCCGCAGGCAAATGGCACTTTCGGGTGCTCTCCCTAGGACCAGATCGGGCCCTATTACGCTGGCATTGGTTATGTTGTTTATCTTTAGACAATCAATTAATGGCCAATTTGAGAGTACCAAGAAATAGATGAGAGCACTAGATGAATAGACGAGATAGTAGCGTGAACGTGAATAGATGAGCGATTAGGGTGTAGATGAGAGCTAGTGGACATTGCTCGTAACACGTCGAGCAAACAGGTGATAACAATAGTTGCACAACACGCGTGTTCGGTGTTGGCAGTCAGGTGGAACTCATGACCCTACCACTGGCAATGTTAAGCACAGGTCCAGAGGTCCAGCGTGATTCAAGATAAGAGCGAACTTCTAATAGTCGTTTGTATCATGTTGATCCTTAAAGGGTATCATAGGTGTTAGGGTACAACCAGCTCGTCGACCATGTGGGAATCCATGGACAGAGGAGACTTATGGAGGCCTTGAACAAGGATTCACTAGTCCGGTGGAAGGAGTATCCGACGGAGAGTTCGTCCAAGTCAAGAGAGAGTGTGTATATAGAAACAAGTCGACGTTCTAGAAGAATTCTAGAATAGTGGAGCGTCGATAATGGTATTCCCAAAACAACGCGAGAAATGATAGACAAGTATATTAAAATATGGTAATTTAATTACATAAATTACCAGATGTATTAAGAGTTAATTACATGCCAAGTTAAGTCATAATTGGATGGTTCAAAGTGTGTGTACGTGTCATGAAAATCAAAGCTAGAACAAGTCATGTGTATGTCTTCTAAAATAACACATTTATCTTCAGTTTATAACATGTATATTTACTGCGTATATGATTGTTAAACAAGGGTATGAACACTGTAAAAAGTCTTAGCAACAAAAGTTATGGGTCTTCAAGCAAAAGCCAAAACGCGACACACCCTTGTAAGGGTCGCGACGTGGGCTTGTACAGATCGAGACGGCTCTGTCAGTTCGGGCAGGCAGGTCGCGACAAGGTCGCATCAGGGTCGCGACGGCCTAGTCAGGCAGGGCAACAGATCGCAACAGAGGCACTGTCGTGACGGCCCTTGTGAACGTGGCCTATCGGGCCGTCGCGTTCACAGGGTCTGTACCCGAGCCTGACCAGGAGAGGACATTACATTGGATTGCAGGCCAGAACATACCCTATTTGACATAGGGTGATTCATAAAATCATAACTAATGATACAAGCGATGAAAAATCATGAAACTAGTTGCAAAATGACCTAGACATGCATGGGTACTTACAGTAAATAAGAATTTGAAAACAATCAGGGTTTAGACATGTTTTAAACACGAGTATTCATGATGAATAGGAAACAGTACATAGTTGAGATCAATGATTAAATTCGCAAGATAGGATGAATCAAATTTAGGGCTTTTAGGGGCAAAAGATGCCTAACATGCATCAGTTCCTACAGTAAAAATCTCGTGGCATGGGGTTGAGTATACAAGGAGATCTAAATTTTTGAAAAGGTTTCGGGGTCATGTAATTTGCAGAACATGAAAAATGAAGAACAAAAGAGATGCTCGATGTAAAATTATGAAACCAAAGGGCTTTTATCCCTGATGTTTAGATCAACCTACAGACGAAATTGATATAGTTTTGCTCGTGAGAATGCCTACCTTTGGTTGTTTTCCTCTTCTAGGGCTAGAACTTGAAGAACTTGGGTAGAAGCTTTGAGAGATCCTCTCCCCACGATATCTCCTCCTCCTTGGCCTCTCCTCCATGTCCAGCAACCCTTGGCAACGAGCTAGGGCCGGCCATGGGGGCTTTAGGAGAGTATTTATGCTTGTTGGGTTGTTATTTCCTAATAGGACTCTAACTCCTATTTAATTCCGAGATTTCCTATTTCTTAACCTCCTTCCAAGCTTTCCACTTCCTATTTGGGTTAGGATGAGACTTAAATTTGTTGCCAACCTATTAGGGTAGGTTTAGGAATCCAATTTCAACCCAAACTAGCTATTTTACTTATTTAATATTCCTTTTCTATTTAGGTAATAATTAACTTACGAATTTAGAGTATTTTCCTATTATTCTTCTTTTAAAAATCTTTATTTTGACCCAATAAATCTTATATGGTCCATTTAACAAAACCCATTAGTTATTGGAATTTATCTTTTGGGATTTCCCTTTTTAAATAGGGGAATAATAGAGTTACGGATTTTATTATATTTTTCTTACTTGATTTTATTTATGGACTATGAGAGGTCCATTGGTCCAATTTTCTTAATGGGTCATCATTACATGACGTTGAAAGTCTCTTCGACAGGTTCGTTTAATTTATGGGTGCATTATCCTTCCGTACTAACGATTTTTCGACTTAGTTTTCTATTTTGGATAATTTGTCATGTTGTGACGTACGCTTGGCCAATCGAACTTTTCGTTGCACGAATTCCTTCGTGGAACACTTAGGGATAATACTTGGGGTTGATTTATAATTTTTACGGAATTTTTAGATGTGTTCTTGCACATACGATAATGGTATGTATGTTTCTATTATTCCGTTTTTATAGAAATTTATTATTTCAAAATTTTAAATACTGAATTTTTTGGGTTGCTACATGGCGGGCTTGGGAGTGAAATTTTGTGACTGAATATTGCGGTCACAAATTCAGTCTCAGATCTGAGACTGAATTGTGACCGAAAGTTTTTCGGTCACAATATTTATGCGGGTTTAGCGACTGCATAGCAACCGAAATAGTTCGGTCGCTATTCGGTCACTAACACTATCTCCTGGTGGGCTTAGGAGTGAAATGTTATGACTGAATATTTCTGTCACAAATTCAGTCTCAAATCTGAGACCGAATTGTGACCGAAAGTTGTTCGGCCACAACATTTATGCGGGTTTAGAGGCTGCATAGCGACCGAAATAGTTCGGTCGCTATTCGGTCTCTATAGCCCTTTTACCTCCACTACTGTGGGTGCCTCTTCCCCCTTCTCTTTTCTCCTCTCTCGCTGTGTCTCTTCTCTTTCACCTCTGATAGATCGCCCAGCCGATACACCGCATTGTCGTTGCCATCGCCGTCACCGCCGTCGTCGCTGCCACTACCGCCGCCGCATCGCCACCGTCGTCGTCTGCGTTGCCGTTATCATCCGCGTCGCCGCCGCCGCCGCCGCCACCATCCGCATCGCCGTCGTTGTTCCGATCTTTTTCGTCTCTCCCTCGTCGGCCGGAGCTCCACGTCATAGCTGGTAAGTGCTCTCTCTCTCTCTCTCTCTATCTCTGTGTGCCTGTGTGTATGCCTGTGTGTTGCCCTCTCTCTCTCTCTCTCTCTCTGCGCCTGTGTGTGCTCGTGTATGAGGGTGTGAGAGGGGGAGATTGGCGGTGTGGGGGGGGGGGTTCCCGGCAGTGGGGGAGGGGGCCTTGGCAGGTGGGGTGGCTGTGTGGGGGTGTGAGGGGGGAGGGGGCAGGTTGTGTGAGGGTGGGGGGGGCAGTGTGGTGGGTGGAAGGGGGGGGGGCAGTGTTGGGATGTGGGAGGGAGGGTTTGGCGGTGTCAGGGGGGGGGCAGTGTGGGGGTGGGAGTGTGGAAGGGGGGGTTCAGCGGTGTGGGAGGGGGGGTTCGGGGTGTGGGGGAGGGGGGCAGTGGCAATTTGTGGGTGGGAGGGGGGGGCCTGGCTATTTGGGGCTAGGGGGGTGACTGTGTGGGGGAGGGGGGCAGTGGCAATGTGGGGGTGGGAGGGGGCCTGGTTGTGTGGGGGTGGGGGAGTGACTGTGTGGGGGGGGGGTAGTGGCAATGTGGTGGTGGGAGGGGGGGCCCGGTTGTGTGGGGGTGGGGGGGTGACTGTATGGGGGAGGGGGGGGGGCAGTGGCAATGTGGGGGTGGGAGGGGGGGCCTGGCTATGTGGTGGTGGGGGGGTGACTCTGTGGGGGAGGGGGGCAGTGGCAATGTGGGGGGTGGGAGGGGGGGCCTGGTTGTGTGGGGGTGGGGGGGTGATTGTATGGGGGTGGGGGGGTGACTGTGTGGTTCTCAAAGGACATAAACTTTTGTTATCTTAATCATGCTTTGTTTTACGTTGTCCACATGCTGGAACCAGGGTTAAATGGGGATCCACACAGATTCAGCAGACCAAACTGAGTTAGGGAGAAAGATGGACATCTGTGCTAAGGTGAAATAATATGGCAAATTTTTTGCACCATCACAAGATATTGTATTTATAGTTTCACCCATAATTTGTAATATCACATTATATTAAAAAGATGGCTGAAATATTAGACACAATGAGTAGCAATGATCTTCCATGTATTTTTTTAATAGCTTAGGAACAAATTTCTGATCCTATATTATCTAAAATAATTTTTTTTTTTTGGCAAATATCTGGGAGAGGTGGAAGGAGAGTGCTCACCCCTTCAGAGAAGGGATAAGGGAACCACTCCACCTCCACACAACAACCAGAGAGATTTTATTAATAAATGGTAAAGAAAAATACATCAGGGCCTTAAGGAAGGAAACCCTGCCTTATCCAGATGACAGGGTCCCTTAACAGAAGGAGGAAGATCGGCCCAAGAAAACCAGGAATTACAAGGTTCAATAGAGGAGCAACCAAAGGTAGCCAGAGCATCCGCAACCTGGTTAGCTTCTCTAAAAACATGACAAATAGAAACACAGAGAGACTGACATTTAGATAATATGTCAGTAATAGGATAAAGAAGCTTCCAGGGACAAGGAGACAGACCCTTAATGATTTGCACAAGAACCAAAGAGTCAGACTCAATAAGAAAATTAGTAACACCTTTAGCGCTGCACAATCTAATTCCATCCCTTAGAGCAAGTGACTCAGACTCAAGGCTGGAACGAATGTTGGGGTATCGATGAGCAAAGCAGAAAATAACATCCCCACGATCATTCCGAAGAACGCCACCACCTGCTGCGATGCCCGAAGAGTGCTTGAGAGCGCCATCGACATTGAGCTTGAATCTCTCCGTGGGGGGAAGCAACCATTTAACAATCTTTGGGCACTGTCTAAAAGACTGAGGAAGATGAATCCCCCATTGAGAAATAGACCTACGCTGATCAGGAGAAACGTCTTTCTGAGCGAGCACAGAGGCGCTGATAGCATCCTGCACGTTCATCCGAACTTTGAGTAACACCTAAGAGCTGGACATCGTAACTGAATCATATATTGCACGGTTTCGACTGCACCAAATCTCCCAAATGACAGATAAGAAAATGAAACGAGCAAGCTTCCACCAATCAGCACCGCCAAATCTGGTAGACAGGTAGGAGATGGGTGCATGCGCTGCATTTTGCACAGTCAAATTCTGAAACCTGAGCACATCAAAAAGAGAGACCCACACATCATTGGCCACATCACTGGTAAAAAGCAGATGGGTGCTGGATTCAACACTTGGGATAGAGCAGCAAGAACACTTGGAACAAAGAGGAATTCCACAACCCATCAGAACTTCATCCGTTGGAACACAACCTTTCACTAGACGCCATGCAAGAATAGACCACTTTAAAGGGATATCACGGCTCCAAAGATTGCCCCAGCCAGCAACCAAGCCACCTTGAGAAAGGTTCCTCACTGAAGAGGAGATGAAAATACCATGAGAGTTTGGACACCAAATCCATTTATCGACATCACCATAAGCCGCAATAGTAATATTGAGAACCGTTAGAGGCAGAACTGATGTGCCAGCATAAGGTGGCGTCCTCCAGATTCCTGAGTAACGTCATTGACAGACAGGTGTTTGTGTGGAAGACTCCGCCATATGTTTTCAGGAAGGAAGGAGTGAAGAGGAACAGACCCAGTCCAAACATCATACCAAAAACTAACCTTAGAATTCATGCTCGCAAGGAATACTCGATGGTTGGAAGCAACCAAGGAGGACGCATGCCTCTAAAGTTTCCCATCAGCTGCAGACATCAACATATAAGTAGCTTCCGAGTAATGACTAGAACACTCACCAAAATCTAAAATAAACTGACTAGAACACTCACCAAAATCTAAAGTAAGAGGATTCACTTTAGTAAGAAAGATGCGGTGATAATGGCCATCACATAATTTACGCAAGGAGGGGGTCTCTAAGGCAATTCGTAGTATTATTATATTTCATAAAAATAATTGAACCAATCCCCATTGAATATTAAAAAACTTTGCTCGAAAAGGAGGTGCATGACATCCCAATTAAGGTGAATACCCACCAATCATAGAGAGAATCCTATCTACTTTTAAACGTATAGGAGAAGAAAGTCACCGGTTATCATCAACTATGAGTAGGAAAACCTTTTTGTCTTCACGTATGAAGATAGCACACCTCATTACATGTCATTCAAAATTGTGATATTTATGCAACTTCGAGTATTGTACATTAATGGCTAGGAATAAGACAGATTTTCTCTTGTCAAATCACGACATGAAGTCGACCTTTTGTACATTAGACCTCTTATTCATAGGTAATCCTTGTTTTTTCTCCGATCAAAGAGGGAACTAAAGATCAATTGATATGTGATGAGCTCTAGTGGTCTGCCTAAGTCCATCCAACCCCGGCTCAATAATTTCTTTGGACGAACTAGAAATGGTGAAAATCCAACACTGCAAGACGAGTTGGAAATCCGAATCCAAAGATAAATTCACTCGCACCGAAAATATTGACGATGAATTGCGATGCCAGTCCAACAAATGTCATAGAGATCAGCACATGATCGAAAACAATTTTGGAAACTTATGTTATCTAAATAACTCCTCCCTTAATTGAGTATCAGGGAGGGTGGCAATGAGGCGAGTGAAGCTTGTGTGTGTTTGAATCTAGCTTGTTTAATTCTATTCTTGGAGTATTGGCCCTAATCCTAGCTTTTTCTTATAGTGCACAACACAACTGTAGTCTCTAATCCTAGCTTATAATTACCCATTTCGAAGGTTGAAACAAGGTCCTATGATCTAATTTGTTTCTCATTATAAGCCCTCGTCCCCGCCATCCTCCCTCGCGCCACCGCACAAGTGAATTAAAAAAAAGTATCAATTAGGGCTACCTAAAGAATAAACTCTAAATAACTATATACTTATTTCTTTCACAAGTGAGGAAAATAAACTAAACCCACACGCCATAGCTGTAGCATTCTTAAGCATAAGCTATGTAAAAGATGATATGACTTGCCATGGCATCCTAAATTCTAGTTCGTCCTCTTCACCTCATTAAAAAGTGAAAATACCGTAATATAAATGAATATACTGAATATATAATATTTTACCTTTGAAAATTTCACTGGATCAATAAGTGACCTTTACATTTGGATTTTAAGCTAATATAAAAGTCTATTTATTTCAACTTTATTGTGATATCTCCAAAGTCATATTACACGTACGTACCTAGAGAATTAGTTTAGAACAATCATAATTAAGGGTACTTTCAGTATGTGTCGTATTAAAAAGTTGCAAGTATTAAGAATGTTATTTTCATATCTCCTTTAGCTCGAAGTGCCCCGTTGTTTACTTGGAAAATTTTCTGCCTTCTAACACAAAAAGAAAAGAAAGGAAGAAATTAGAAAATAGACAAGTCTAGTCGCCCCACGTGTTTGTCGAATTGTCAAAGTTCAAGATAGATCACTCGGAGTTTCTAGATTAAAGGAGTATTTGGTTTGGGGATTTGGTTTTTGGCATTTGAGATTTAAAGAATTTGGGGTATTTGAAATTTTTGGGTACTTCAGATTTAAAGGACTTAGGGTATTGAAGGGGCTGAACGGGGGTTCAAGGAGAATTGGGGCCGGACAAGCTTTGCCTTGGGGTTTTTTTATGGGGATGTTAATGGATTTAATAGGGGGTTTAACAGGGGTTTAATGTGATTTTTGTTTACATTCAGTTTAGTGATTAGTATTGCACTTCTTACTTTAATGCAATTCATTTACATGTATGTGTGAATTTGGTTTATTATTGCACTTGTTTATATGTATGATTTTGTTTTCATTTTCTTTTCATATTTATGTGGTATTTAAATTTGATCTATGCATGCATAGAAATTTAACACTACACACACCTCACGAGAGCGTGTTAAGCCCGTGTCAATGAACCTTCCCATTCAAGACTTTGGAATTGATATGCACGAGTCTTATTTTCAGTGATGAGAATGTGTATATCTAACTCAAAGTTTTGAATTGTCCCGTTTTGGATAGTCTGTGAATGTTTGATCATAGTTAGGTGGTCATTTACTATGTGTTTATATTATTTGTTGAAAATTTCGGGTGTGTCTACTCACTCCTCTCTGATATACCTTCATTGATTTAAAATATTTTCTTAACCACTTATTAGTAAGTGTTTAAGAAAATATCTTAATCAATAAATATTTTTGGTATATCGGAGAGGTGTGGGGAGATGCTGCCAAAATTTTTAGCAAATTATACAAACACGTTGTAAATGGCCATATGAGTGCGATCAAATATTCACAGATGGGTAAAAAGTGATAATCTAAATAATATATCCTTCCTATTCATTTTGGTTGCGTCGAAAGATGTGTGAGTTTGAATTTTAAAGTTATTTGTCTGTTAATATTGGTTGGGCACAGAAAAAAATGGCTTCAGACCATTCATGGATGCATCGTAGAATAGTTGATCATGTGGTGTCTGTGGAGTTTAGAGTCGGAGTTGAGACTTTCATTCAGTTTGCAATGGGGAATCCAAATGCAGCAGTAGACATCGAAGGTTGCATCTAATGTCCTTGTATGATTTGTAAAAATTTGAAATAGAATTCACCATAGGAGGTTCAATGCCATTTATACAGAAAAGGATTTGTTGAAGGTTATATGAATTGGACATGTCATGGTGAGGAGCTCTGGTCGCACGAGCATAGTAATGTGGAAGGCACAAGTACATACATGGATATGGTTGTAGATGCTGTTAGTCCTACATTCAATGTACATGAGGATCTTGTATGCACTGAAGACGTGTCGAACAAGGGAGCCGAAAGATTCTATCAGTTACTTAAGGATGCTGATGAGCCATTGTGGGATGGTTGTCAAAAACACACTCGGTTGTCAGCAGTGCCATAGTTGCTAAACTTGAAATCTGAATTTCATATAAGTGAGAATTGCTTTGATCGTCTCCTCCTCATCATCAAGAGCATGTTACCTCGAGATGAGAAGCTACCTCCAAATTTTTATCGTGCCAAGAAGATGGTCAATGATTTAGGACTTGGATATGTGAAAATAGATGCATGTCCTAATCATTGTATGTTGTATCACAAAGAGGATGCAGATAAGGTATCATGTTCAGTTTGCCATCATGATAGGTTTAAACCTAAAAGAGGGGCCAATTCTAGGGGAAAGGATATACCTTATGCGTCATTGTGATATTTCCCCCTTACACCCAGACTGCAGCGGATGTATATGTCTTCAAAGATAGCTCGACATATGAGGTGGCACGCAGAAAGAGTACGTGGGGACGAGGATATTATGAGTCATCCTGCAAATGGCGAAGCTTGGACTCATTTCAACCATGCTCATCCTATCTTCTCAAGGGAGTCGCATAATGTAAGGCTTTGTTTGTGCACTGACGGATTCAATCCATTTGGAGATTCAGTGGCTTCCTACTCCAGCTGGTCAGTGTTCGTGACACCATACAACCTTCCTCCAAGCATGTGCATGAAGCGAGAGAATTTGTTCTTGTCTTTATTGATTCCTGGTCCTAAAAGTCCTACAAAAAATATAGACATCTATCTCAGACCTTTGATTAATGAATTGAAATTATTATGGACTGAGGAGGTCAATACTTATGATGTAACTAGAAAGTAAAATTTCACCATGAGGGCAGCATTGATGTGGACGATAAGTGATTTTCCTGCATATGGAATGCTATCTGGTTGGAGCACACATGGGAGGCTAGCATGTCCTTACTATATGGATAATACCAAATCATTTGTACTTAAACATGGTGGGAAGTCCTGCTGGTTTGATTGCCATCGACAGTTTTTAGAAGTTGATCACCCTTTCAGAAGACAAAAAGATGCATTCCTAAAGAACAGAATAGAACGAGATGAGGTTATATTCGAGAGGTTGTCCGGTCATCATATTGCAGCACATGTAGAAAATTTGCCAGATATCACACAACTAATGGGCAGTACTCGACACCTTTCAGTTTTTGGGAAGGAGCACAACTGGGTGAAGAGAAGCATTTTCTGGGAGCTACCTTATTGGTCGACTCTTCTTGTGCGGCACAATCTAGATGTGATGAATATCGAGAAAAATGTCTTTGATAATGTGTTCAACACCGTTATGGACATAAAAGGTAAAACAAAGGATAATGTGAATGCACGTTTAGACTTGTCCATGCTTTGTAAACGTCCAAAATTAGAACTTGCTGAAGTAAATGGGAAATCAATTAAACTAAAGCAGTTTATGTGCTTGGAGGAGGACAAGTAAAGGAAGTGTGTCAGTGGCCGAAACAGTTGAGATTTCCTGACGGTTATGTATCTAATATTGCTCATTTTGTCAGTGTAAGTGAGGGAAAAATATATGGAATGAAGAGTCATGACTGCCATGTGTTCATGCAAAGGTTTCTACCTCTTGCATTTTGTAACATGTTGCCGAAGCCTCTATGGAGAGCATTGTCTGAGTTGAGTCGATTTTTCACGATTCTGTGTGCATCAGAACTCAGGCTTGAGGATGTGCAAACTATCGAACAGAATGTGGTCACCATCGTATGCAAGTTGGAGAAGATATTTCCGTCTGCATTCTTCGATTCGATGGAGCATTTACTTGTACATCTACCATATGAAGCTAAAGTCGGAGGGCCAGTACAATATTGATGGATGTATCCATTTGAGAGGTATATGCAAATATTAACTTTTTTCTTCTTATAATTGCACCTTATATATGATACGTTTCCCATTTGTCTTGTACATTATTGATGTAGGTGTATGCATGACCTCAAAACGAAACCTCTATTTCTGAAACAAGCTTTTGTTCGATGTACTTTCAAGCAGACATAAACTCGTCATACTCAACCTCCACGTAATGATGATGGGGGGGGTGGTGTGAGATTGACTCTCCATATTTAATCATCCTGGACGTGCCTTCAGACGTTCTTCAACTCGCATGCTGGATGACAGAGAGTTATGCGCCGCAGAGATATATATTCTTTTAAATTGTGCTGAGCTAGAGTGTTTTGTTGAGTAAGTGCTAAACTCACAATTTATTGTGTATATAACTTCTTTGCCCTTATTCTAGCTATTGAAGGTGGTCTTCCATTCATATTGTAGACAATTTGATTCAAAAATATTTCAATGAAATCCACATCTCACTGATTATGAGGTTGAAAAAGAATGAGAGAAGTCATTGGCCTTATGGCTAAGAAAACGCGTAAGTGTACATGCTCAAAGAGTACGAAAGATAAGTTATGTTTACTTTTTAACTAGTCTTCTCTATACGTAGGTTGAACAAGGTTTAATTACTGATGAAAGAGTTTGTCAGATAGCCTATGGCCCATCAAAAATTGCACATGTCACGTCCCAAGAATTACACAGTGGATATTATTGATTAATTAAAGTCGATATCCCGAGACGTGAACAGTCGGCAAATAAGCCTCTAGCTAGCACGCACTAAATGTATAACAACATACATCATCATAGGGCCCAATTTTTGAACTCAACTAATCTTTTATTCAAATCTCAATGCATTGTATTCCAAATGGATACTATTACAGGACTGAGACTCAATAAAAACAAAAGTACATAATACCTCACTTCCTACTACATTGTTCTAACACTCAAAATAAACTACTATGAATAGACTCATGTTTGGAATGCTCTTCACTCGGACGCATTCCCATCCTCGTCTTGCTCTTCCTCTTGAACTTCATAGTAACCTAGATTGGGTAAAAGTAGGGGATGAGCAAACTAGCCCAGTAGGATTTATATCTCAATGTGCTGGCAATGATATAAGTGATTAACATTTTAGAACTAGGCAAGTACGATGAATGATATGCAAGTACGAACAAAAATCGTTAAAACATGATATATAAAACAAGCTAGAGAGAGAGATTATGATAGGACAAGATTTGTGAACAAGATGATAAGATAGAACTAGCAATAGATCACTTTGTACAAGCAAGTGAGATTTCACTTGATGTCAAGAACGCAAGATATCACTAATTGCATTAAATGCAGGATGGCCATATCACGCAAGAAAGCATGCAAGAATGTATGAGCACAATCAAGTAACACTAATCAGGCACGTAGACACTAATGTACATCGAGAAAAGATCCATCAAGAATGTACACTAGGACACGTGTATGTGGTTATTGTATCTATCATTCAACAAGAAAGCAAGACTCCCAGCGGAGATGCAACACCAGTAATCATTATACCCCATGGTTAACAGTATATCTTTGACTCGCCGTCATTGGGGCTAGATTGGAGCCCTTGGACACACGCCGTGCCCTGTCAGCATCTCATGTAAATTTTTAAATATAGATACCCACAGTCATTAATAATGGCCAATGAGAGTTTCAATAAGTAAGCATGTGTAATGTCATGTTCATGATGATGATGAGAACAAGTAATAAGTAATTGAACATAATTTCATGATAACAATGGTCAAGAGATAAATTCAGCAGCATAACGGTACGATTTATCATTTAGTTCAATCTTTACATTAATGGCTTTAGTCTAGTTTGTAAGTCACACTCATGAGAACAAGATGAGAGAAGAAGTGCACGCTATCTTGAGGGAACTTCAATGGTACAACCAACTCGTCGGCCTTGTGGGAATCCATGGTCAGAGGAGATTTACGGAGGCCCTAGTGAAAAGGTCGCTAGTCTACCGATTCGGAATGACCGGTAGAGAGTTTCCAATTTCCCAAGAAAGGGGCTACCTAACAGTGCTAGTGTGTAGTGCGGTACGCGTGTCTCAATTCACAAACCATCGGTCTCAAACTCGTAGGAAGCACTTGACAATATAACATGGAAT
This sequence comes from Colocasia esculenta, assembly GCA_014218235.1. NCBI lineage: Eukaryota > Viridiplantae > Streptophyta > Magnoliopsida > Alismatales > Araceae > Colocasia > Colocasia esculenta. The sequence goes on from CM024760.1 coordinate 57,583,492, forward strand.
AAAACTATGCACTTTAACTAATCATGGTTTGCAAGATTTTATGATAACCCTTATCATTTAAATATGGTAGAACAGTAGGAAGATTAATCATAAGTAGCACGAATGGATCTCATCATTTAAGGAGCACTTAGAATAGCATTCATGTAATTAAAGCTTTTAAATGGGTTTAACACTTTTAAGCCAAGAAAATAACCACCATGCATTAATCAGACCCAAAACACGTGAAATACACACTAAATATTACATTAACCAGACCTCGGGTATAGTGGTTAGGTTTGCAAGACAGGAAGTGGGGTTAAGTGACAAATCCTGAGATCGCGACATGGGCATATAAGGATAGCGACAGGGCTGTCAGGCCCGGGGTCAGGTCGCGACAGGCACATATAAGGATGGGGACATGGGGCTGTCAGGCCCGGGTTAGGTCGCGACAGGTGCATATGAGGAAGGCGACAGGGTGTTGTCAGGCCCGGGTCAGGTCGCGACAGGCCACAGCAAGGTTCGTGACGGGTCGGGACTAGAAAGCGACAGGGTGTTGTGATGAACGCGACTGGGCAGTCAGATCAGGCAGCACGATCGCGAGGGGGGCGCCGAGTCGCGATCAGATCGCGATGGTGCAGCTGTCGCTATGAGACCTCAGAACGCGGCCTATTGGGCCGTCGCGTTCCCAGGGTCTGCGCCTGACTCTGACAGAGCAAGGACATGTTCTTGGATTACGGTCCAGAACTGCCATATATTGACACAGGGTGCTTCCGAAATAGAGAATAAATTGTACAGTGTATGAAAAATAAAAAAACTAGTTTTAAAACAACCTAGACATACAAGGGTACTTCCAGTAAATTAGAATTATAAAATAAGGATGGTTTCGATAGGCTTTGATCAAGTCGAACACAACATCAGACCAAGTGTAACCTGAAACCGTAGTTTCGTGCAGCAACCCTATTACCACGCTTATAACTCTCTAACCAATGACATTTAGACAAAACGTTCAACACAAAACCTGACGAGAACAACTAGTAGAATAACTTTCATGTTATGAGTTTACTCTAATTCGGTCTTGAATCATATGCAGCATACAAAGAACGGGAAAAGCCCTAACAGTGCACGACTTTGGCAAAACGCTTATAATTCAAAATCTACCAAATGGAATTCGATAAAACCAGTGGGAAACGAAAGTTAACTTGATGCTCTACACATTGGTATTGGATATGTTAAGATTTGGCCCGAGAAAACCTACCTCTTGGGTTGATGAAGTCTCGTTCTTCTAGAAAACCCGTGTTCAGACCACTTGGAGAAGAACGCTTAATACTCTGTGTATACTATATGGAATTTGGGCATTCCACTTGGATTAGGAAGTAGACTCGACCCTCTTTCCAGGGGTATAAGCTTTGCATGATGGGATTTAGGTTTGGCCTACCTTTGATCGGCTTCAAGAACGTGGTTTGTGCAGGTCGTAGCAGATGAACGGGGGAAGAAGATGAGCTTGGTATGCTTGATCTCCTACTCTCCAGCCACCAAGAGCTCCTCCACACGACCCCAGCAAGTTCTAAACTCGTCTCTAGGGTTTGGGTGCAGATTATTTAAGTAACCATGGTGTTTAGGAGTCCTATTATGACTAGGAAAGAAGGGTTGCGGGATTGACATGTTGGTTTCCTATTTTTTATGATTTCTTCCTCCATTAGAGAGTCTTGGCCATCAAGCAACCCCCATAGGTGGGTAAGCACGAATTTGAGTTCCTAAAAATGCATGATTGCATCCCAATTAAACCCTATTACCCCTTTCTATGTTCAGCCTATTTAGAGTTACGAATTTACATGCATTTTCTAGCTTTATTTGATTTTTGGGCCATATGTGGTCCATTGGCCCAATTAAGCTATTGGGTCATTAATATATAATGTTATAAGCCTTTCTAACACTTTTATTTAATTTTTGATTGCGTCGCATTTCCGTGTTAACGATTTTCTGACTTGTTGTTAATTCGGATAATTGGTCACCATGTGATGTTCACTTGGTTAATAGGATTTTCCATCGCACGAATTCCTTCGTGGAACCCTTAAGGATAATGTGTGGGGTTGATTTCCCATTTTTACGAATTTTTCCTATGTGATTTAGCACATACGATAATGATACGTATGTTTTAAACACCTTGATATTATGGAAATTATTTATTTCCATTTATTCGAATTTTTATATAGTTAAAATTTCCGGGGTGCTACATCACAGAACTATCCTGGATTTATTGTGAATGGGTATAGATTTCATACAAAAGACTATGGGCAGAGTAAGTCTACTATGAATAGTGGCGTATGTGTTAAAGGAAGTACATACAATGAAAGTGAATATGACTACTATGGTATTGTAGAAGAGATCTTACAGTTACAATATCTAGGACAAGACAATCATATATTCTTGTTCAAGTGTCATTAGTTTGATCCGAATTCCATTCAAAATGACACAACGCATGGGATTGTCGAGCTTAAACATAAGTCGAAATTGAATACTTACGAGCCATTCATTGTGCATGGATTCCTATGCCATTAAAATGTTATAGGCTCGGGTCAGTCTACACCTTCTCTCCTACAGTAGCAGGTATGTATATTTATATTTGTAAGTATTTGTATAGTCATTATTTATATTATTGTACATTGCTTATGTCGTTGTGCATTTTTGTCCAGGCCCGAGTGTTTCCGCACCTCTAGCTTTTTTGGCTGGTGCATCTATGGTGCTAGAGGCAGAGGATGTTATTAGTCTATACGAGGGGGGAGGCAGTTTTCATGAAAGCACTCTGCGGGAGGTGTGGATAAATGGGTATGTAATAAACTTATATGTATCTTTTATTACGGAGGTATATTTACTTCATAAATTCATTGTAACAAATTACGTAATTATAGGGATAAAATAGAGCCCGCCCAAGTATCTCAATTCATCACAAGAACAATTCAGGCACACTTTCCTGGGCCTATTCATAGATTCAATGATTTCCCAATGGAGGTCCAGAAGTTGCTGTATCAGATGTTCATAGTATGTAATTTCTTATTATAATTTATTTGTTTTCTTATTGCTACATTCAGTTAACTAACTCTTATCTGTACAGGGCAATCATCGATTCACTTGTTGTTCAGAAGAGGTGCGGTATCGATTAGTATGGACGACCACCGCCTGATCAAATTTTAAGCATTTGTTGTATAATGCGAGGAAAAACGCACAGAAAGTTTGTCAAAGTGCAAACCCGACTCTTTTGAGGGAGCGCACACCGACATGGATGAGGAGAGACTACTGGGAAAGTCTGTGCAACATATGGGCCGCAGAGAGATGGCAACAAACCTCCACAACAATGAAAGTGAATCGGGCTGCCAATGTAGAGGCCAACATGAATACAAGTGGGTCAGTCTCCTTTGCGACCCATCAGTCCAGATTGGTAAGTCATATGTCCGTTTGTGATATATTTTATTCATATAGATACTCATTTATGTTATGTTTTTCTGTGAAATATGAAAATGAGCTAAAACGGCCTCCGACATTTCAGGAGGTGTTTGATAAGACACATAAGAAAAAGGGGACGAATCAATACGTTAGCAACAGAGCCCGAGAGGTTGTGGTAAGTATTTACAAGGTACTGACTATTTAATTTTTCTCGTTACAGATTAATATTACATTGTCAAAAAAAAAAAATTGTTGCAGGAGTCGTATAGCCAACAGATGACAGAGAAGTATGCCGAGGAGGAGGAGCAGCCACAGTTAGATCCTGAGGTATGGGTTGCAGCATCTGGTGCCCGAAAGAAAGGCCATGTGTATGGTTTTGGGCACAGTATGGACACGAGCAGGGTGTTATCTGGCACCATGAGTTCAGCCTCATAGACTAGTGCATTCACCACACCTGGTGCTCCAGGTACTCTCAGTGAGATGATGGGTTTCATTCTAGATACGATCTCTATTTTGGAGTCTCGTCTGGCCCAAACGATGGAGTCTCGTATGGCCCAGATGATGCAGGTGCAGGTGTCCAACACGGTCTAGGCCCTCTCCCAGGCTATCTCCCAGGCCCTCTCCCAGGTTAGCATTCCTCCTCAGGTAGCACCATCGACCTCAGCACGGGCCCCTCATGTGAGTAAATTGATTTTATTTTAGCTTTTCTTTTTTAACAGTCAATTTTAGTTTTGTTTTGTTTGAAAAGGAAGAACATAGCTAGGTTTGGGGGTCCAAAATTAGAAATACTAATCTGATTGACCTCCAGTTTGTTCAAGCACCGTTGGGGCGATGAGTGTGAATTGTGAAAACTGACAGAGTTCAATTCGGACTCCCAGTTTGAGCTCGACGCTCAAATTCATATTAAGCAAGTTAGTTTACTTAAAAATGAAGAACTTAGGTTTGGGGGTCCAAAATTAGAAATACTAATCCGATTGGCCTCTGGTTTTTTCTAGTAGGGCCAGGGCGATGGTTGTGACTCGTAGAAACTGACGAAGTTCAATTCAGACTCCTGGTTTGAGCTCGACGCTCAAATTCATCTTAAGCAAGTTAGTTTAGTTTTAAAATGAAGAACTTAGGTTTGGGAGTTCAAAATTAGAAATACTAATCCAATTGGCTTCCGGTTTTTTCCAGCACGACCAAGGCGATGGTTGTGACTTGTGGAAACTGACAGAGTTCAATTCAGACTCCCAGTTTGAGCTCGACGCTCAAATTCATCTTAAGCAAGTTAGTTTAGTTTAAAAATAAAAACTTATCTAGGTTTGGGGGTCCAAATTAGAAATACTAATTCAATCGGCCTCCAGTTTGTTCCAGTACAGTTGAGGCGTTGAGTGTGACTTGTGGAAATTGACGGAGTTCAATTCAGACTCCTGATTTGAGCTCGACGCTCAAATTCACATTAAGCAAGTTAGTTTAGTTTAAAAATGAAGAACTTAGGTTTGGGGGTCCAAAATTAGAAATACTAATTCGATTGGCCTCCAATTTTTTCTAGTATGGCCAGGGCGATGGTTGTGACTTGTGGAAACTGACGGAGTTCAATTCGGACTCCCGATTTGAGCTCGAGGCTCAAATTCACATTAAGCAAGTTAGTTTAGTTTAAAAATGAAGAACTTAGGTTTGGGGGTCCAAAATTAGAAATACTAATCCGATTGGCCTCCAGGTTTTTCCAGTACGGCCAGGGTGATGATTATGACTTGTGGAAACTGACGGAGTTCAATTTAGAGTCTCGGTTTGAGCTCGACGCTCAAATTCATCTTATGCAAGTTAGTTTAGTTTTAAAATAAAGAACTTAGGTTTGTGGGTGCAAAATTTGAAATACTTATCCGATTGGCCTCCGATTTTTTCTAACACGGCTAAGGCGATGGTTGTGACTTGTGGAAACTGACGGAGTTTAGTTTGGACTCCCGGTTTCAGCTCGACACTCAAATTCATTTTTAAGTAAGTTAGTTTAGTTTAGTTTTGTTTAAAAAGGAAGAACTTAGCTAGGTTTGGGTATCCAAAATTAGAAATACTAATCCAATCGACCTCTGGTTTGTTCCAGTATGGTCGGGGCGATGAGTGTGACTTGTGGAAACTGACAGAGTTCAATTCCGACTGTCGATTTGAGCTTGACGCTCAAATTCACATTAAGCAAGTTAGTTTAATTTAAAAATGAAGAACATAGGTTTTTGTGTCCAAAATTAGAAATACTAATCCGATTGGCCTCCGGTTTTTTCCAACATGGCCAGGGCGATGATTGTGACATGTGGAAACTGACGGAGTTCAATTTGGACTCCCGGTTTGAGCTCGACGCTCAAATTCATCTTAAGTAAGTTAGTTTAGTTTAAAAATGAAGAACTTAGGTTTGGGGGTCCAAAATTAGAAAAACTAATCCAATTGACCTCCGATTTTTTTCAGTACGGCTAGGGCAATGGTTGTGACTTGTGGAAAGTGACAGAGTTCAATTAGGACTTCTGGTTTGAGCTCGACGCTCAAATTCATTTTTAAGCAAGTTAGTTTTGTTTAAAAAGTCAGAACTTAGCTAGGTTTAAAATTATAAATACTTATCTAATCAGCCTTCGGTTTATTCCAGCACGGTCGGGGCGATGATTGTTACTTGTGGAAACTGACAGAGTTCAATTCAGACTCCCGATTTGAGCTCGACGCTCAAATTCACATTAAGCAAGTTAGTTTAGTTTAAAAATAAAGAACTTAGGTTTGTGGGTCCAAAATTAGAAATACTAATCCAATTGGCCTCCGGTTTTTTCCAACATGGCCAGGGCGATGATTGTGACTTGTGGAAACTGACGGAGTTCAATGTGGACTCCCGGTTTGATATCAACGCTCAAATTCATCTTAAGCAAGTTAGTTTAGTATAAAAATGAAGAACTTAGGTTTGAGGGTCCAAAATTAGAAAAACTAATCCAATTGGCCTCCGAGTTTTTTTAGTACAGCGAGGGCGATGGTTGTGACTTGTGGAAACTGACAGAGTTCAATTTGGACTCTCGGTTTGAGCTCGACGCTCAAATTCATTTTTAAGCAAGTTTGTTTTGCTTTGCTTTGTTTAAAAAGGAAGAACTTAGCTAGGTTTGGGGGTCCAAAATTAGAAATACTAATCCAATCGGCCTCCAGTTTGTTCCACCACGGTCGGGGCGATGAGTGTGACTTGTGGAAACTGACGGAGTTCAATTCGGACTCCCGATTTGAGCTCGACGCTCAAATTCACATTAAGCAAGTTAGTTTAGTTTAAAAACGAAGAATTTAGGTTTGTGGGTCCAAAATTATAAATACTAATCGGACTGGCCTTTGATTCTTTCCAGCACGACCAGGGCGATGATTATGACTTGTGGAAACTGACAGAGTTCAATTTGGACTCCCAGTTTGAGCTTGACGCTCAAATTCATCTTAAGCAAGTTAGTTTAGTTTAAAAGTGAAGAACTTAGGTTTGGGCGTCCAAAATTAGAAATACTAATCTGATTGGCTTCCGGTTTTTTCCAGCACAACCAGGGCGATGGTTGTGACTTATGGAAACTGACGGAGTTCAATTCGGACTCCCAGTTTGAGCTCGACGCTCAAATTCATCTTAAGCAAGTTAGTTTAGTTTAAAATTGAAGAATTTAGGTTTGAGGGTCCAAAATTAGAAATACTAATCTGATTGGCCGCCGAATTTTTCCACCACGGCCAGGGCGATGGTTGTTACTTGTGGAAACTGACGGAGTTCAGTTCGGACTCCCAGTTTGAGCTCGACGCTCAAATTCATTTTTAGGCAAGTTAGTTTTGTTTTGTATTGTTTAAAAGGAAGAACTTAACTAGATTTGAGGGTCCAAAATTAGAAATACTAATTCAATCGGCTTCCGGTTTGTTCCAACACGGTCGGTGTGATGAGTGTGACTTGTAGAAACTAACGGAGTTTAATTCGGACTCCCGATTTGAGCTCGACGCTCAATTCACATTAAGCTAGTTAATTTAGTTTAAAAGTGAGTGAATAAAATCTAAAAATTTAAATAATTTATTACTTATAGTAATATTTAATTTTAACTTATTATTACTATATATTTACTATAGGTTCCTTCATCGCGTGGCGTGGAAGGAGACGAGGACGAGGATTCATGATTTTCATTTCATTGTTATTATTGTTGTGGACATTTTTATTATTGTTGTATTGTGGACATTTATTATTGTTGTGGACATTTTATAGTTTTTATTTACGCATGTTATTTTCTTAAATATATATATATATATGTATATATATATATACATATATTTAAAAAATATTTTAAAATATAGAGACCGATTAGTGACCGAAATAATTCGGTCACTAATCGGTCACTAAAATAGTGACCGATTTTTACCGTAAAACGTCGGTCGCTATCAGCGACCGACAACGTCAGTCACTAGTCGGTCACTCATATAGTGACCGATTAGTGACTGTAAGCCTTCAGTCGCTATCAGCGACCAACGTTTGATAGTCACTAATCGGTCACTGTTTTAGTGATCGATTAGTGACTGAATGCCTTCGGTCGCTGATAGCGACCGACGTGATTCGGTCACTAATTCAGTCACTAAATTAGTGACCGTCATAGCAACTGAATGTGTTCAGTCACTATTCGGTGACTATTTAGGTGATCAAAATAGTGACTGATGTTTTCGGTCGCTGATGAGGACTATCAGTGACCGAAGATATTCGGTCACTAATAGAGACTGATTAGTGACCGACCATTTTCGGTCACAGATTTGTGACCAAAAATTCTTCACCGACAATTTCGATCTCTATTCTGTCACTATTCAATCTCTGGACCCTTTAGTGACCGAATAGTGACCGAATAGAGACCGAAATTGTCGGTCACTAAATGCCCTTTTTCTTGTAGTGATCCCCACATAGGACACAAAATGAGAAGAGAAACCAAATCTCCGAAGCATCACAAATAGAAAGTCCCACTCCACCCTGTCATAAGCCTTCATCATATCCAGCTTGAAGATGACATTATTATCACGTACCTTTTTGCTAATATCTTTCATCATGTGCCTAGAGATAGACACATTGCCATAATAGAACGTCCTTTGACAAAAGCCCCTTGCTCCTCTAAAATAATGATAGGCAGAATACAAGTTAAGCGGTCACTGAGGATTTGAGAAATAATTTTGTAACAAAAATTGCAAAGACTGATCGGCCTAAAATCACCAAAAGTACGAGGATCTTTGGTTTTAGGAATCAAGGCAATAATAGAGGAGGTCGTACCATGAGGTAAATGATAGCCCTTGAAAAAATCATCCACCACATTCGCAACGTCTTCGCCAACAATATCCCAACAAATAGAGTAAAAAGACCCCGGGAGGCCATCAGGTCCAGGAGCTCCCTTCTCGTTCATGGCCTTAACTGCGGCAAAAACCTCATCACTTCCAAGGACGGCGCACAAGGAGGAATTTTGCTCAGCAAGAATGAGCGAGGGGATAACCTATAGGAGGTCATCATTCCCAACAGGTTGTTCAGAAGTCAGTAAAGCTTCAAAGAAAGAGGATGCAACCTCTTTTAGTTTATCCTGTTCCTCACACCATTGATCAGAACCCTGTATCTTAAGTCTATGAATAAAGATCCTCCTCCTATTATTTTTAACAACTGCCTGATGGAAGGTAGTATTCCTGTCCCCGTTCTGCATCCTTTCCATCCTAGATTTTTGAAACCACAGTTTCTCCTCATTGATAAGGGCATGACGAAGCTAAGCATGGGCAGTAGACATAGCAACTCTATTCGCCTCAGATGGGTTAGAGTCGAATTCATGTTCTGTGTGGATAACGATAGACTCAAAAGCTCCAATAGAATCCTGCAAGTTACCAAAGACTTCCTTGTTCCATGTACGCAACACCTGCTTCACCGCCCTCAAATGGGAGAGAAGGGTATTAAAAGAATAGTGCTTCTGTTCAACCCACGCCAAGCAGAAGAAACCATTGACATAAAGGAATCATGAGAGGCCCAAATATCCTGAAAGATGAAACGGCTAGGAGGCTTAACAATAGATTTTTGACAAACCAGCAATGGAGAATAATTAGAAACCCCACGAGGAAGATGACGAACAATAGTATCTGGAAAATTATCCTACCAAAGGCTGTTAAACATAGCCATCTGCAGCCTAGCCCTCACTGAAGCACTGCTAGTTCGCTTGTTGGATCAGGTATAAGGAGATCCAATATAACCAGCATCAGACAGACCAACAACCATAATGAAATCATTAAAATCTGACATAGAGATGGAACTAGAAATATTACTGCCAAGCTTCTCAAAAGATTGAGAAATGCAGTTGAAATGCCCTGTGACCAGCCAGGGAACATTATGAAAAGACTGAGCAAAAAGGAGGAGATCATTGAACAAATCTCTTCAGACCGCTGGGTTACAATTAGCATACACAACAGTGAGGTAGTACATAGAAGATGTTCTAGCATTGCGCACTAGGGAAATGGACTGAGAGGTGGAAGCAGCAAGTTGGACAAAATCCTTCGAATTCCAGAACACCCATATTACCAGCATAGCTATCCATATGCAAAGCTTGACACAAACCCCGAGCCTTGTTCAAAGAAGTTTTTGGTTCAGATATACCAACAATCTGAGGCTTATGCTTCATAACAATGTTTTTTAAAACTTTTCCTGGAGGCGGCATTAGCCACCCCCCTAATATTCCAGATAAGGGCTGAACAATTCATGAGGATTTATACCCTTCTCTAGTACCATTATCTTTCGCTTTGGACCTCATTCGCATTCCCTAGCCATGTCTCCCCAGTTCTTCGTTGTTAATCTCCAAATCAGGCATGAGCATATTTTCTTTTGAAGCCAATAACTCGATTGGCCCCTGGATCCCAGATTGATGTTCTAGTGACAAACGATCATGGAAGTGGGATTGAGTGTATTTAATACCACAAGATGAAGAAGGAACCATGTACTGAGAAACCACTATAGTACCATGCACATGCACCAACTCAGGCAGAGATACCTCCAATTGCTCTTTGCCAGACCCTTGAACGTAACCAGATGAATCCGCCTCCAACAAATACTTGTTCTTCACTGTTACCTGGTTCAGCTACCTATAATCGATGCACAATCTCAAGCTGCCATCCTTATTCCTCACGAACAGCACTGGCACTCCCCACGGAGAATGGTCAGACGAATAAAACCCAACTCAAGCAACTCTGCAACTGGCGCTTCAGCTCACGCAACTCAGCCAGAGCCATCCGGTAAGGTGCCTTAGACAAAGTCATCATACTAGGCAAAAGCTCAATGGTGAACTCTACCTCTCGCTCAGGTGGTAACCCAGGTAGGTCCTCTAGAAAAACATCAGAGAACTCACAAACAACAGGTACATCAAAAACCGATGGTCCGCTAGGCTCAGAAGAACAAAAAGAAGCAAGATATGCTATGCAACCATCGTAGATCAAATGACGAGCTCGACAGAAAGATATAAAAGGTCGATGGGTAGACCGGATACCTCGGAAGCTGAGAACAGGCGCTCCAGATATCTCAAACCGAACGGTCTTCTGCTGACAATCCACCACAGCTGAGTGAGCCTCCAACCAGTCCATGCCAAGGATGACGTCAAAGTCACGAAGCTGCAATGCGTACATCCTGGCCGGAAACTGGTGTCCCTGGACCTCAACTGTGACACCCTCAAAGTAACTGAAAGAACGCATGTAATCACCGGACGGAAGATCAATCATCACGTCACATTGCCTCTCATGTGTGTGACGAACCAGCGACTCGTAAAACTCCTCGGAAGCAAAACAAAGTGAAGCACCGGGATCAACCAGAACACGAGCAGCTCTACCAAGGATAGGAAAACTACCTATAACCAGGTTCAACACCTCGGCCTCCTCCCTAGTGAGAGCCATCACACGGCCACGACCACGCCCACGCTGCGGCACCTGCTGGGGCTACTGCTGTGGCGACGGTTGTTGGTGCTGCAAAAACTGCTGCTGCTGCTGGTATGGTTGAAACTGCTAAGGCTGTTGATGCTGTTGAAACTGCTGAGGCTGCAAATGGTACTACCCCTGCTACTGCTGAAGGGGTGCCTACTGTTGTTGAGGGTACTGTTACTGCAGCAACTGCTGAGTGTACTGCACTGGCTACTATGGCTGCTGGACTTGCCCCATCAGGCAATCCCTCCTGAAGTGGCCCGACAAACCACAGTGTAACAGATGCCTCTTGCCTGCCCTGCTCAGCTTCCTGTTGGACCGAATGCTCTGCAAACCTCGACTGACAATTTTGTTGCTTGCCCTGACCACCTCTACGAGTTGTCATCTGCTTGAACCTCGAGCGCAAACCGGAACTGCCTGAGCCCGAAGAACAAGAAGTCGCACTACCACGACTACCTACATGGTGTTGGTATGGTGTGGTCCTAGAGGAAGCTCCTCCCTGCTGCTGCTACTGATGGGGCTGCCAGGTCTCTCTATCTAGCCACTGCCACTCCCAAGGTGGTGCACATATGGGCGGTCACGCCCCACCTCAAATCCGGCCTCAGTCCTGCAATGAACCTCTCTGCACAAGCCTGCTCACTGCTGGCAACATGAGGAACATGCCTCAACAACCTGACACACCTCTGGTGATACTGAGCAACCGTCAGATCACCCTGAACCAACTCATGAAACTGATCTTGCCTCTCACATCGAGCATAGTCGGGAAAATAATCATCGTGGAAGACCTCCAAAAACTTCTACCAAGTAACCTGATCCAAACGCTGCCCTGGGAAGTGAGTCTGCCTCTGAACTCTCCATCACTCATGGGCTGGTCCCTTAAGCTGATACACTGCCAATCTCACCTGGTCCTCCTCGGCGCACTCCATGGTCTCGAACGTATGCTCCAACTCATGCGTTCAACTCTCAGCTCTGTCTGGGTCATAGTCACCGAAGAACGTCGGTGGTCGGAGATGCGCAACCTCTCCAAGAGGGCGGTCCTATCCTCAGTGACAGTCGTCCTCCTCCTACCGACCCGAGTACTCCCAGTACCCGATGCCTACTGAACTACTGGCTGCTCCACTAGAGGATTTGCCTACTACTCTGGTACTACTGGGGGAGGTACTGGAGGCTGACCTCCCACTGCTGCCTATCCAGGCTGCCACGCTCCCTGATACAGGTCCTGAAGAACTGCTCCGCAAAAGGAAACCAATCTGCATACTGCTGCGGGGGCTGGTACCACTGCCTACTGCTCTTGTACTACTGTTGGGACTTCTTGTTGCAGTTTAAATCCACTACAAGTCTTGTTAGACTTCTCGCTCTGATACCAATTGTAACGACCTGAGAACCCAACCCTCGGCCCAAGCCAAGGACCCAATTTTCGCGGTCGCCGCCCACGGATCCGGGGACCCAGAAGGGCTATAACACAAGTCTAACAGAATATGTAAGGGAAATAAACATCAACTACTGAACTAGAAGCACACACGCGGAAGAAAAAAGAAGAGTGAGACTGCAACGTATTGCTCTAGGTACAGTCCCAACACACACACAACTAGTGCAAGTAAAACAGGAAGGACAGAGCCCCTTAGGGGCATACCCCGAGGGTGACGTACAACTGAAAGGGGGAAACCACTATTGGCTGCGGGGATGATGACTACCGCCCCACCTACTCCGCCTGACGCGCTCTCTGCCGCTGTTGAGAAGTCTCACCTAGAAAAGGAAGGGATGAGCTTCACAATAGAAGCTCAGTAGGGACTACCAATCTCCTACTGGCTCTAACAGGCAGAAGAATATATAAATAAATAACAGACGTTATATCTTCTACTCTAGAAGGGAAAGTGCGCAAGTAAAGCTACTAACTAGCAATGGAACGGAAGGACACCGCGATCAGAAACCTCGTAAGACTTGCACGTCGTGACCATCACACTGCTTGCAATGCGGACAGAGAGAACCCTGCTTGGACAAGAGACACTAGCTACGAAAAATACTACCACTAGTCAACTGGTCAGGTGCGTCCACTGACGACTTATCCTCGACCCAGATCCAAACCTCCACTCTCGTCAGAGTGAAGGCAGGAACACAAAGTACACAACAGTAACCGCCATAGTTTGGCTGGACTACGGTCCCACGCCTGGCCTCTCCAAGTGGTTCCGGGGCCACAAAGATCAAGGCAATAAGAAAAGGACTAGTAGGCCTGCACCGGATAGAACTCTGGCCGTCCTCAGTGTCCCAGACCAACCAAGAGAGCTCTGCAAATGACAAGACGCCACTGTCCTAACCACCGTTTTCCACTCTGCTCTAGAGTCCATGACTCGAGTACACTCATCACCGCGAATGCTCCCTCTAAGGTGCACGAGGATGGGGGTCCCAGGCAAACGGTAACAACCTCTCTCACGGGACAATTCCTCAGGTGCCGAGCACCAGACGAACGACTAGTGTAGGAGCATACTAGGAACTAGCACTGGTGCCACGAGTACAGAAAGAACCGAAAATGGCGAAGACTCCACGATAAACGGAACTCTGCAAGAACTTACCTGTCTCTGGCCATCGCGACATTGTCACGACTCCCAGGGCCATCACAACACTGTTGCGACGCCACGGGCTGTCGCGACATTGTCGTGACGCGCTAGAGCGTCGCGATGATGTCGCAATGGTCGAGCTGGTCGCGACCTCTATACTGGTCGCGATCTCAGCCGAGGGGCGTCCCAGTACAGTCCTCCCAAAGACCGCCCCAAAACTGATACAAAGACATCCATATGGGGGAGGGGAGCATGGGAAATGCAGAAAAAAACTTATAAACAACCAAACCACCCTTAAAACCCAATAAAACATGGATTACAAGGAATCTACGCTTGAGGGAAACCTCACTCACCACGAGCATGATCCACACACCCCATAACCCCAAACCATGGAGGAACAAGCTCTAAAGGGGAAGGGAGCATGCTAGAATGAGAGAAGAACAAAGGGATCCGACCTCTAAGAGTAGAGCCGCCCTGTTGGGCCTTCACGTCAGAATGACCACCTCCTCCTCGCTCCAAGCACCACTAGCACATTGCCTACACCAAGGGGATGTCACCTCCTTGCCATGAGCACCCAAGAACTAGCCAAGAATCGCTGGAGAAGAAGAGGGCTCAGAGGGGGAAGAAGGAGAAAGAAGAAGAAGAAGAAAGGAAGGGGAATAAGAAAGGGGGTCGCCTGCCTCGATTTCGAACCGACGGCCTCCGAGATGCTATAGGTCGAGCCGGCACGACAGCAAGCATGTAACGCCGCCCTCGGGCGTCGTGACCATGTCGCGACTGCTGAGCCTGGTGCGACACCAATAGGTGGTCAAACCTCGAAGACTGGGAAACCAGAACATGACAGACTGTTAGGTCGCGTCAACACTGTGTGCACCTGACACCCGACAAGACCGTTATGACATAAAGGATAGTAGTCAGATCAGTCATAAAAGTAGTCACGTCGCCTTCAGATGCTGCGACAAGAACACGACGCCCACCCCCATCGCGACCATGTTGCGACGGTCAGGTGTGCCGCGACCGAAAGCCTGTCGCGACAGGCACCCCTGGCATGACCAGGGTGTTCGTCGTGACTCTGAGGACAGGGCCAAGGGCTTAAGAGGGCCAGGTCTTACATACGGGGCCCCAGCTAGTCATGTTTTCCAGTGCCTCACTTTAGGGAGCTTAGGGCAGAGTCCCTAAAGGTGCTAGGCATGGGCCTGTAGCTGTGTGGTTTGCAGGTGTGGTGTTGGTTGGTCTCCACTGTTGGTTGGCTTACTCTGTGTGTTTATGGAGTGATAGTTGGACTGGAGTGTCTGTGGCTACGAGACTGAGAGATAGTTCTTATGCTGTGTTGTCTGGGTTGGATACTGGCGTCATGAACTAGTAGTATGTTTCCATGTGGTGGCGTCATTTCTTTCTGACTCTTGCTTTGCCACTGGTTGTTACTTGCGTGTAGTGACTCGCTGGTTGAGGTTTTACCATTGTGGTTGTGGCTCATTAATGCCCCTCTTGGACCCGGTATAGTTGTACCAACTCACATCGGATCCAATAGAGGTATTACAGTGGAAAATATCCAACAATAATTGGTTCAGATTGAGATATACATAAATGACAATTTAAATTCCAACAAGTTGCAACGGAATATGAAATTTATTTTTGTTAATCAACATTGTATCCAAATACAAAGTCTAAAACATAAAAGAAGAACTACAATAGTCCAAAGTTATAACAGTTCATAAGTCCAAATAATGTAATGCTCAAAGTACAACTTATTCTCACATATATAGTCTCTCTCAAACACACTCAAAGAAAAGAACTAGGCCTCCACATCCTCATGCTCCGAGTCAGAGTTTACTAACTCCTCGGTATCCTCAGTCTCTCCTGAAATGTTAATCAAGTGTGAGTTTACTAGACCCAACAAGCAACAAGGAAAAACAGTTCAAGATTCATCATATACTAAATTTAAAACATGGTAGCATATCCCTTTTCTTTTCCTTGATACCATATAGCTCTCCCTATCAACATGCTCTAATTCATTTAGCAATCACTTTACATAGGATGATAACTTATCATGTAAATAAGACAATCTCATATAACATGTGGATTTCATCACATAATAAAACAAAGCATTAAACCTTTGTAAGTGGCATGGCATATAGTCAAAAACTTATAACATGTATTTAATGTCATGTAGCATGTAGACCATATCATGATGCATGTAGTCAATTAACATGTAGCAAGTAGTTCATTTATTATGTAGCATGTAGTTCATTTATCATGTAGCATTAGTTCATTTATCATGTAGCATTAGTTGTCAAGACATAGCCCCACTATTAATAGAGATCATGTAGAGAAAACATTTACTTATCACCTAGGCAAAATAGTAATGAAGTCTTGGTTATTGCGCAATACCGGGGAAAGTCCTTCCCACCTTAACCAGTAGAACATGTCTGTAGACACCCATTTCTGGCCCATAAGTCAAGCCAAATTCCTTGTCATATCATTGATGCCCCACGTTGGCTCATCATCGCCTAGCTGGATTTATCCTATCATGGCTTCTTTTCATTAGTTCATCTCCCTGGTAGGTTCTTCCTTGTCAAATCAGTCAGTCTTCATCATCTCGTATCCCTCTGAGTTAGGAGTACAGTGCTTCAAACTGCACGTCAATCCGATACCCATGCAAGGAGATCAGATACTTTTGTATGAGCCATGTACTGAAAGTTCCGAAAGGCGACAATAGCCTTGTCGCGTTCTCATTCAGAAGATGACACCCTTCCTATCGCGTTCCTCCTCACATCGACTTGCCTTCAAGCCATAATCGATCATCTTCAGAAGGCGACACCTTGATACGTCGCGTTCGCATTTGACATTTTAATTCCATGAAAAATCGCCAGAAAATGCTTAAAAGGTTTCCTTCTATGGAAGGCGATGTATCGAGGCGTCGCGACCTAATGGCGACAAGGAGCTCGTCGTGTTCTGGTTTCCATGCAACATACCCTTTCCTAACCCGACTTGGACCCTTTCTATTGATGAATAGTCTGACTTATAGTGGGTCTAGAGGCGTCCAAATCCTTTAAAATTTGGAGGAGACCCTCTTTAGAAGGTCCTTTCCGAGTTTTGATTCCCCTTGCCCGAGTACACCTACCCAAATTCGGACCATTGCCTATTATTCTCCTGTCAGCCCGTTCAGGAATAATGGGGTATAAATCCCTTCATAGAGCATCGTTTAGGGCAAGGCTGGCGTCTGCTTCTTCCTCTCCCAGAGAGCTACAAGTTCTCATAAGAGCTCTCAGCCTCCAGACGACCAGGAAGTGCCCCCCAGGGTGTTTTCTCCTCATCTGCACTTTCTCTCTCTCCTTTTTCATCCTTTCTCTCTTCATACATGCATGTTAGATCAATTTCTTTTCGTAGATTTGCATTAGAACACCACACACACACCATTTTTAATCACCCAAAGGGGTTAAAACCCCATCCCACGTGAGTTCCTCCCAATTAGTTCATGTTCACTCTTTGTTTTGGGATAGATTCTACACGAAACAAATTTCTAATGGGTGTTTTGTTGTTTTGATCTTCTTGACATGTGTTAGAGGACAGTAGCAGCATGAGGCTCTTGCCCCTTGGCCGAATGACGAGCAGGAAGAAAGAAACCCACAGTCTTCATCTTCTGGAGCAGAAGGCGACAACAATCTAGTCGCGATCTAAGGAAGGCGACAGTCCGTGCGTCGCGTTCAGAAGATCGGAAGGCGGCACCTCCATCGTTGCGTTCATGTTAAGGCGACGGCGGGCCTGTCGCGTTCACAGGACCAGGTACCCTTCCGCACTTTTTCTTCCTTTTCCAAAGTAGTTAGCATCTTCCCTTGTCATACATCTCTTTGCAACTGCTTTGGTGGCGATCACGGTCAGTTTTCTTTACTTTTAATCATCATCTTTGGGGAGTAAATCTCGTGATTACAATGTCTACCTCCAGGATTTCAATCCGTTGCCCACAGATTCATGTAGTCAATTCATGTAGGTGAACCATTACCATAGGGGCATTCCATGATGTGGTTCCATGTAGGCATCTCTATAATAGCAATGTCTTATTGGCCATAACATTTCAGAATTATGATATACATGTTTTCATACAAAATTACATCATGTGATTTATAAATTCATGCATAATTAGCAAAACTATAATGCAAGTTTACATAACATATTTTTTCATTTTTGAAGTCATTATTCTACTATGCAACAGTAACCTAACATGACACTACTTTTACTGATTTCATCATGGTTTATCATTCATACTCTTTTCTCCATTAATTGATTTCTATGCACATTTTTACCTTTCATAAAATCATAACGGTGAGTACAGTGCTCTGAAAATTTCAAAATTTTTCTATAAATTCTATTTCTAATCATGCTTCACACATACAAATTTTCATAATTTTCTAAGTTCTATATCATTTCTTATGATTAATTTTGATAAACTTAAACTACTTAGCATGATATAACAGTAGAAGAATCATACAATTACTGTGTAAAACCTGAGCACAATGGGTCTGTAATTCCATCCAATCAGCAGTACAATTCTCAATAAAACATCACAACATGGATCAAGCTTGCAACTATTTCATTCTCTATTTACTTCATCAAGAAAATTCTTTAAAACATCCATGCATGATCCATATATCATTGCCATGATTTTCCTGTTTCATAACAATAAAGATCTTACATAACAGAGCCTAACTGAAAGTTCTATACATGCATAGTTCACAGAATATACACAGAATCAGAATCTGGTAGAAAACAACACTGATGAACTTAACGGCAAGGTATGCTGCCGTTTACACAGGTTAACGTCAACATACCATGTCGTTAATATCAGTTGACGGCGGCACATAACGCCGTTAATATATATAAAGGGGTCCAAAAGCTTGACGTTTACATGAATTAAATGGCGGTCGATGTTGATGTTTAGTTCAACTGACTAGAAAACTCAAAAAACCCCACATGAAATGACAGAATTTTAACCCCTTCCTACATTTTATTTCATGGGTTTAAAAATCCATAAAAATGGTAAATCTATATAATATAGTATCCTAAACCATTTCCCCATGCTACTTGCCTCTAACCCTCCTTCTGGAGTCACGGGTAAAGATTCGAAGATGCCCGCCTTGGACACAAGGCAATCCTCTTCCACCGTCTTCAGACTCTCGATCCGACCTCCAGGACTGCAAGCACTCCTGGAGAACCTTCTATTCACGGTCCTTGTTGATCTCCCTTGGTTCAATTGGCTTCAGATCGCGCAAACACTGCACTACAACCCTTCCTTCGGCCCTCTTTTCTCACCTCCGAGACATCACAAAAACCCTTTCCCAAAGGCTAAATCGGGGTCTTATAAGGACTCCTACAGACCATCTAAGCTTCAATCCTGACGTTTGAACCAAAAACGCCCCGATCTTCCCATTAAATGCTTTGGAGATGGCCGACATTTTCTCCCCGGAATGGTAACAACAAAAACTGGCAAGTTAGGTTAACATCAACATATGTTGTCGTCGACTATGAAGTTGACGTCCATCGATCCTGTCGTCAAACTATTTGCCCGAAAAACCAAATATTCCTAAAAAATATAAATGGCACAATCCCCCGTCATTAACAGACAATAGACGGCAATCGATCCTGCCGTTAACTGTAGTCAACGTCAGTAGATCTTGACGTCAAGTTCATCAAAGTTATAGTATACTGTTACATGCAAAAAACACATACACAATTGCATCATTCAATCCAACAAAAAAAAAATCTAGGGCACTACACCCTCTCCCCTTAAAATAGTCTTCATCCTCGAAGATTGAGTTAGAACACATACCGAACAACGATGGATATTGCTTCTTCATCATTTCTTCAAGTTCCCATGTGGCTTCTTCACGCGAGAAATTTCTCCATAAGACTTTCACGAAAGGAATGGACTTCGATCTCAACTCTTGCACCTTCCGATCTAGTATCTCTACAGGCTGCTCCGCATAGGACAAATCTGGCTGATACTGCATCAGTTCATAGCTAATCACATGAGCCGGATCTCGAACATACCTTCTCAACACGGACACATGAAAAACCAGATGTACTCCTGCCAAGGATGGTGGAAAAGCTAGCTGATATGCCACATTCCCCATCTTCCTCAATACCTCAAAGGGTTCAATGAATCTAGGATTCAACTTACCTCCCTTCCCAAATCTCACTACACCCTTGGTTGGTGACACCTTGAGAAATATATGATCTCCCACCTCAAAAGCCAAGTCCTTCCTCCTCGAATCCGCATAACTCTTTTGGCGATCTTGTGCTACCTTCAATCCCTGGATAATCAACTGGATCTTCGTCGATGTTTCCTGCACCACTTCTGGCCCAACCAAATGCCAATCTCCTACTTCTTCCCAACACAATGGGGATCTACAAGGTCTCCCATATAAAGCCTCAAATGGTGCCATACCTATACTCGAATGGAAACTATTATTGTATGCAAATTCTACAAGAGCTAGATGGCGCTCCCAATCTCCTCTCCAATCAAGAATACAAGTCCTAAGCATATCCTCCAACGTCTGAATAGTCCTCTCGAACTGTCCATTCATTTGTGGATGAAATGCCGAACTCAACTTCAATTGATTGCCAAAAGCTTGCTGCAAACTCTGCCAAAATCTAAATGTAAATCTCAGATCACGATATGAGATAATCGACTTCAGAATACCATGCAACTTCACAATACTATCAATGTATAGCCTAGCCAAACTCTCTATGGACTGCTTCTTCTTCATAGCAAGGAAACGAGCACTCTTCGAGAATCTATCAACAATTACCCATATAGAGTCATTCCCTCTAGCTGATCTAAGCAATCCAGTCACAAAGTCCATAGTTATCTGCTCCCATTTCCACTAAGGAATATCTAGTTTCTGCATCAAGCCTGAAGGTCGCTGACGTTCTGCCTTTACTTGCTGACATATTAAACATTTAGCTACAATATCCGTAACATCCCGTTTCATGCCAGACCACCAAAAGGAACGCTTCAGATCCCGGTACATTTTCCCACTGGCTAGGTGAATAGAAAACTGCAACCTATGTGCTTCCTCCAGAATCTCCTTTCGCAGATCCACATCATCAGAGACACATACTCGATGATTCAAACGAATCACACCATCATCATCTCTAACTATGCTAGATTTCCCTACCAACTCCTGCAATAGTGGGTCATCTTTTTACAAAGCAAGAACCCTGTCATGCATAGAAGATCTAAGGGTCAACTGAGCTAAGAAGAAGCTGCACAATTGTGGCTCTAGAATGGCCAATGAACTCGTTCCATCTTCCAACATCTTCTAGTCTTGTCGCAACATCTACCTCTTCCTGCTTAATGCAGCCGCCACCACATTGGCTTTCCCTGGGTGGTAAGTAAGCTCAAAATCATAGTCTTTTAGAAATTCAATCCACCTCCATTGCCTAAAATTCAACTCCTTCTGGGAGAACAGATATTTAAGACTCTTGTGGTCAGAGAAAAGTTCAAATCTCACTCCATACAAATAGTGACTCCAGATTTTCAAAGCAAAGACCACTGCCGCCAGCTCCAAATCATGAGTTGGATAATTACGCACATGCTCCTTATGTTGCCTTGAAGCATATGCAACAACTCTTCCACCCTGCATTAGAACACAGCCAAGCACAATCTTTGAAGCATCTGTGTAGATAGAGAAAGAATCCACACCATTGGGCAACACAAGCACTGGCGCTGTAAGACCCGCCCCCCTTAGGCCATTGGCCCCGTCCTCAGGGTCACGATGGGGGAGCCCGTCGCGATAGGGTTGTGTGGCGACACACCTGGCCGTCGCGTTTTGGTCGCGACGGGGGTGGCCGTCACATTCTTGTCGTGTCGTCTGCAGGCGACGCGACTACTTTTCTGACATACTTGACTGCTGTCCTGTCTATCAGAACGGCCTTTTCGGGTGTCCGGTGCGTACAGCGTTGACGCGACTTGGTCAGCCATCACGTTCTTGTTTCCCGGTCTTCGAGGTTTGACCACTTTTGGTGTCGCACTAGGAATGGCTGTCGCGACATGGTTGCGTCGCTAGGGGCATCGCGACATGCTCGTTGTCGCGCCAGGCCGACCCATTGCATCTTGGGGCCCATCGGTTTAAAACCGAGGCCGACGTCCCATTTCCCCCTCTCCCCCCATTCCTTCCTCTCCTTCCTCCTTCTTCTTCCTCCTCCGAGCTCTCTCTTCTCCGGTGGTTTCTGGACGTCCTTGAGGTGCTCATGGTGGGAGGTGACGCCCTGTTCGTGCAGGCGGCGTGATCGTGGAGCTTGGAGCGAGAAGGAGGTGGCCATTCCGACGTGAAGGCCCCAACGGGTTGGCTCTACACTTGGAGGTAGGGACCCTCGACTCTCTCTCCCTAGCATGCTCCTTTCCCCCTTGAGATTGTAGTTTCTCCGTGGTTTGGGGTTGTGGGGGCGTGAGAATCATGCTCGTGTGAGTGAGGATTCCATCGAGCGTAGATTTATTGTAATCCATGTTTTGTGGGGCTTGAGGGTGGTTTGCATGGTTTATGAGCTTTCTTTTATGTTTCCCATGCTCCCCTCCCTCGTGTGGATGTGATTGTACTGGATTTGGGGTGGTCTTCGGGAGGATCGTCGTGAAACCCCTTTCGGCTGAGAACGCGACCTGTATAGAGGTAGCGATGATGTCGCGACTAGCACTACATCATAGGGGTCACCTACCCCAGAATATCGCCAGTAGACAGGGAGTAGAACCATTCGAGGGCCACCCCATCCAATGACTTACGAAACAAGTACGCCATAAGGCGGCGGTCGTACTCTTGCGGAGCCGATTCATACACAAAATCTTTCAAATGCACATAGGGGTCACCTACCCCATAATATCGCCAGTAGATAGGGAGTTCCGACTGGGGTGGGACCCGGAGGTGCTGGATATGCCCTGAGAGGGCGGCCACGGAAGGTTGGGCCACATCCTCGAGGAGCCCAATGGGCAAAGAGTCACCGGTAAGGACACGGAAGTGATCCATACCGAACATAGGATTGTAATATAGTACAACAGTTGGAGGGGATTGACTCGAATGACCTAGACAATGATCCATACACAACCCCTAAACAATTAGGGGGGACGACACAACTATCAAACAACCCCTAGACTCTAACACAACAAGAAAGGACTGTAAGATGAGAAGAGGTGTACCAAACAAGCACTCAAGTTGTCATGATTACCATCCAAATTTTAGGGTTCACTTGACCTTTAATGGATTGATTGATTAATGAGATTACACTCGGTCAAAAGGGACCCTAATAGGTAAGGACTCAAGTACTTCGGTGACACTAAGGGAACATACAACTCACGCGTGGGACGGCCTAAACTAAGGGTGCAACGGGTACAACCAGCCTGACAACCGCAACGTGCATACGGCCACGGGGACTTACAGAGGCCCTCGGTAGGAGGCCCTGGTCAGCCTACGAGTGCTCGCAAGTGAGAGGGTCTACTCTACCAAGAAGGAAGCCTAAACTACACGAAGTAACAGTGTATGCATGAGCCTAAGCGCACCAAAGTGTATGCAAATGTCTATCCTAAGCTAACACAGAGCAACTAACAGGCCTCAGCTGAAGTCGCGACGACCAGATACGTCGTGACCCTATCGCGACCGGTAACCCGGGCGTGATATCAACACAGTGCAGAGACCTATAGTTACACACAAACAATAAGTAAACAGGCTGTCCTACAGCGCAATACAAGCATGGATGAAAGTAAGCAACACATGACAACTTCCTAAACACACAGAAACTGACATATGGACCAAAAGCAATAACACAGTGTGTATCTGAAGACATGGCCTCTAGCATCGATGCGACTCTGTCGCGGCTGCTCTATCTGACGCGACACGACCCAAAAGCCAACAATGAAATTAAACGGAAAAATTCGAACCCTGGCAGGATTCTAATAGAGAGAAACATGATTGCACATGACAACAAAGCATGGAGAGGACATGGACATATTCCAGAACACGAACAGGGCTAAGAGAAGAGGGGGAATGCGTACCTGATGTCGCGTCCACCTTTATGGACGCGATGAGGTCGCGACGACGCGATACGTCGCGACCTGAACTGAGAATAGAAAGATAGATAAAACACAGAAACAAACCTAACAGAGCTCTACTAAACACATGAACACATCAGGATGGCAGGCAAGCAAATAAAATCGATGAGGCTACCCTTGAAGGTCCCACCGTGATCGCCAAAAGGTGTAATCACGGGGTTGTGCACCCATCGAAACAGAACATGATTTAAAATTGATTTAAGAGTATGGAAATAAGGATGTGATCGCCACCTAACAAGTTGCCATGATTAAGAATTAAATAGGCTAACGTTGCTAGGAAAAGGAATGAGAACAAGGGGCAGTTACTAAGGTCACGACGACTCTCCCCGTCACAATGAAGCTGGTGTCGCGACACCTAACAAGGACGCGTCACGGCTGTCGCGACCCAAGTGCCTGTCGTGTTCTCTGCAGTGCGGGAGAAATGGATGTGAACCTTCTTTTTGCCCTCCGGTCGGCCAGAGGACAAGAGCTCCTCGTCATATAACGCTTGTGTGCCTGCCAAAATGAAGGAAAACAACAAAGAAAACCCTGTTAGAACATATTTATGTGTAGTATCTATCCAAAAATGAAGTAAAGAGGGAGAGCATGGAGGGAACGAACCTGGGGGTGTTTTTTTTTAACCCCTTGGGTGTATAAAAACATAGGAAGGAAAGAGGGAAATGCGACCTATCTAAAAGAAACAATAAAATGCATGAAAGGAGAATGGGAGAGGGAAAGGAAGAAAGAGCCCCAATGGGGTGACTCCCTGGCTGCTGATGATATCCCTAGTTGATGCAGACGCTCCTGAAGTCGCCTCCTCAGCTACCAAGCTCCTTGAATGAAGAAAATGCCTTGACTTGGTGAAGAGGATGAAGTGAAATGGGTGGTGATGGTTGAGCCACGAGTTAAGTGTCAGGTCTGAGGAGATTTCGGCAGCACTTCGTGGCAGAATTTGGGCTCCCCTTCCTCTGAAGAAGAAGGGCTCCTTAAATAGAAAATGAGAGAGATTATCCTGTTATTAAGTGATAATGACCCAAAATGAAATGATAAAATGATGTAAATCCGGATGGAGAGTCCTAGGGTGGTCCCCAAGGGTCCTAAAACCTCAAACCGTGGCCAGGGGGGTTGGGAGGTTGCCTAGGATAGAGATAAGGCCAATAGAGGATAATGTGGAGGTGGTTGCGGAGGCCAGCGCACGCAGCTGTTGTCGTGACGGGTCGTAGGGGAGCGACAGGAATAGTCGCGATGGCGAAGATGGTCGTGACCCTAAGGCACGTGCATGGATGTGCATGGGCTGTCGCGACAGCCATGGGGGGCGTAATAAAGATTAACGCGGCGCTACGACCCATCGCGTTAAGGAAAATCGATTATTCTGAAAATGTAGATCAATTATAAAGGAGGATAATGGACAATTAAGCGTGAGGACCCTGCAGCAGTTTCAAGATCGGGTCGGACCCGAGTATTCTTTTGATGATTTAGTGGCTAAAAAGATGAATCATGATGAGGAATTTGCAGTCCATGTCGACAGGTGGCGTGCCCTAGGTTCAAAGGTCCCATGCCCAATGCCTGAGGAGGAGAAGGTTAAGTTGATCATTGCCAATGCCACAACGACCTACCAAGCCATTTTAGCCATGAATGACATCACCTCCATGCACCAGCTTTATAGTCAGGCTCGCTTCATCCATACCCAACTTAAGGACTCACCCATCCACTCTATGTTTGAAACCCTAAAGTCCCGATATCCTAAGAAACCTCAAGGTCCTGTCACCAAAGGAGTCCAAACCAATAGTAGGTAGGTGCAGTCAACAATCCTCAGGGTCCGATAGGTAGGTCCCCCTATAACCAACAACCTCAGTAGCCGTGGAATAATAGACATCCACCTCCCCAAGCAAGGAATCCCCAACAAGACCAACGCTAATACAATCAGGTCCCTCCACCCCAAAACGGGTATGCTCCTAGGAAGTCTAATGGACCCAAGAGAGCTCAATACCCTCCCCTTCTAGAGAATCTAGCTGACATTTTCGCAGCCCTCATGTCCCTTAATGCCCTTAGATTACTTCCCGAGAAGGCAAATTGGAACATGGCAGCGGATTAGACAAAGTATTGTATGTACCACCGTCATCCAGGCCACAATGTGTCGGATTGCTTCCAATTCAGAGATATTATATATGACCTCCACGAGCAAAATCAAATTGATTGGGCTGAAATGAAGAGGCTAATTCAGACATTGAGGGATCAACAGGGGCAGTGGCAGCAATAGAAGCAGCAAAGGCGACAGCAGCCACAACAACTACAGCAATTCCAGCAGCAACAACAACAATTCTAGCAACAACAACAGCAGTTCCAACAACAATAACAGCAGTTCCAACCATTTCAACAGCAACAAAAGCAACCACAACAGCCACAGCAACCAGCAAATGACCTCGGCATAATTCGCAATCCTATGCTGCAGCACCAACCAGCCCGAATCTCCAACCTACTCCACACCTCCTCCACCCGCTCAAGTCAACCCTGTCATCCACCATTCACCACCCGCAGCTGCTTGGGCCTACGATGATGAGCATGAAGTAGGCCAACTTCTGGCTATTTCCCATACCACACCTACCTCCACCACGCCCACCATTGCCACCATTAACTCGCCACTCTACAATACCCCCGCCAAACCACCCATCATCCCCTCACCACTTAACATCCCATTTTCCCCTACACCAGCACCCCTAATAGCCAATCCCTCCATCATCGACACCACCCCGCCTCCACTTCACCACAACCTCGCCCTACAGAGCAGGCAGATGTTCCACCGGATGTACCTAACACATCCATGTCTATGCTGGGTCAGTCGACCCAAAATTCTAGCAACAACGATCAGCAGCAGCAGCAGCAAGATGCCGAGGAGATAGATCCGGTCCCGGGGACCCAATATGACATACTAATGCATCTGGACCAGACTCCAGCCAAAATATCTATCCTCGAGCTGATCAAGAGGTCACAGACCCACCAAGATGCCTTAAAGGCTTTTCTGCAGAGGGTTATAGTAAATGATGATATGAACCCTGACAATCTGCCCTCGGTCCTATCCATTGTTAACAAAGGGCAGACAATTACATTCACAGAAAGTGAGCTAGCTCCCCCGGAGGCTAGGAGGATGCCTTTGTGTGTGACCCTAATGATAAACAAAGTGGCCATCGATGCCGCCTTGGTTGACACAAGGTCGTCTATAAATGTGTGCCCCCTAAGCACTCTGCGGTCTTACAACATCTCTGAGCACCGCTTGCAACCGACTCCCACTACTATAGCAGCTTATGACAATTCCCGGTGGGCCTGTCACGGTGTTGTCTCCCTTCAGGTGGAACTAGGCCCGCTCGTGATGACCGTAGACTTCTATGTGCTTGACATCGATCTGACCTTCAAAGCTATTCTGGGTCAACCTTGGATCGAGGCATTAGGGGCAGTTCCCTCCATCGCACACCAATGTCTGAAGTTTTCATTCCAAAGACCCATAGTTAAGTCAAAAGTGCAGCAACTACCCATACTGTGGAGGCCATTGAGAAAATCATGCTGGTGGTCTGGCCGTCTAATAAATCTATCATTTCGGTACTTGATGTAAATTATCCATGGGCTTACACCTTCTTCTCCGGCCACCAAACTGTGTCCCCATCATTGGCTGCCATCAGAAAGGGTATCCCGTCAGACATCAAGGGCTGAAATATAATGATCAAAATTGGCTATCAACCCAGAATAGGTCTTGGAGCTCACCTCCAGGGGAGAACTCAGGTCAATTCCAAACAAATCACAAGGCGTGGCCTAGGATACAAGGAAGAGCTAAAGCCATGGGCAGCACATTCAAAGACAGACCAAGAACCTCTCACCTGGACATTATATGATCACTTTGTCAGGGGACCCATACAGCCAGGATACAACACTATCAGGATAGAGGCATCCACATCTGCATATCAAGTTCTGGAGGCCCAGCGGTCCGGCAAGAAGAAGAAGGCCAAAGAAGCAGAGGCAGAAGAGTCAAGCTTAGAAGACCTGATCTCAGCACTCAGTCTTTTGTTCCGGGATGATGATCTCACAAAGCCCCCGGCAGTTACAAAATCAACAGCATCAGCATCAGCAACCACCTCCAAGCAACAGTTGCTTGGGTATGGTGAGGATTTTGAAGTTTTGAACCCCATCAATCCGGTAGACGAGTTCTGGCCAGGGCATCCCTGGCCTTCTAGTTATTCTGTGTTTTCAATCTTTTTTTCTAAATTCTCCTTCATCCCTCTTTCTCCTCCTCTTATTCTTCAACTCTCCCCTGACGCTCTCGAAGCGTTAGCTACTTCCTCACCCCATTTCATCATTTCTTTTAATGGCACTGTTCTCTCTTTCTCCCGATGCCTTCAAATGTAGGGTAGTTTGTTTTCCTTCTTAGGTTAGTATGTTGTGCTTAAATAAAAAAAAAAAAAATAACTTTCTTTCCACTACTCATTCACCCCAGCAATCGAACGGCGATCCTTGTCGTTCCTCCCCTTTCTTCCGACGACGATCCCCGTCTTTCCCCTTTTCTCATCTTCAGACGGCGATCCCCATCTTTCTTCCTTCCCAAGTACCAATCCCCGCCTCCATTTTACACCACAATCCCCGCTCTTGACGGCGATCCCCGTCACTCCCCGCTTCCAGCTTTCAAACGACAATCCCCGCTCTTGACGGCGATCCCCGTCACTCCCCGCTTTCAACTCCCGGATGGCGATCCCCGTCCTTGTGTTCCCCTACTCTTGACGGCGGTCCCCGACATCTGGGAGCTCTTCCTCCCTCAGCGGTGATCCCCGCCCTTCTTTCCTCCTCCTTCTACTTGAATGGCGATCCCCGCTCACCGACCAGCATGGTCACCTTGGGCGATTTGGGTGAGGGGCCTTCTGTTCCCCTGCATCCCGACTCTGCTGTAGGCACTCTGAGCTCGGGTGGCCTGCCCTTGCCTCCAGACCCATCGGAGGACTCCTGCGGCCGTGCCGCACCCCTTCCTATCCCTTCCAATAATCCTCTGGACATTTCTTCAGAGTCCTCTGTAAATATCAACCCTAGTTCAGGTTCAAGGGTAGAATCTAGCAAGTCCCCATCCCCGTCTAGGAAGAGTAAGGGTCATGGCATACCCCGTAGATATTTAATGGATCTGGTGCAAAGGTATGGCGCTCCTCTAGCTGTTGAAGAGTTCGTCCAGGAGGCTATCATTCTGAACATAGAAGCTCAGCACGAAGAGGAGGGGCTAGACGATGGATTTGGAGTATATGAAATCATAGATGAGGAGGACCCAGCAAATGAAGAAGACAGTGAGATAGAGGACTCTGTCGAGATGTATGCCAGTGGCATGAGGAGATTTGATGAACCTACATCGGCAGTGGATGAACCCACCAAGGAAGTGAACATTGGAACAGAAGAGGAACCCAGGCTCTTGACTATAGCGTCTAATTTCCCTCCCGAGGAAGAAGAGGTACTTATAGAGATGCTAAGGGAGTACAAGAATTCTTTTGCCTGGTCGTATGATGACATGCCCCGCATTGACCCTGAATTAGTGGAACATAGGTTAATTCTGAAACCAGGGGCAATAGCCGTTAAGCAAAAATTAAGACGATTCCACCCCCACATTGCTTTGAAGATGAAGGAGGGGATCGATAATCTACACAAGGCTAAGTTCATCCGTGTAGTCCTCTATCCTTTGTGGGTGGCTAATATAGTCCCGGTAATGAAAAAGGACGGAAGAGTATGAATCTGCATCGATTTCTGGGACTTGAATAGGGCATGTCCAAAGGACAATTTCCCATTACCTCATTTGGATGTCTTAATTGATAACACCGCTGGGTATGAGACCCTGTCATTCATGGATGGTTACTCAGGATATAATCAAATCTGTCTAGCCCCGGAGGACTAAGAGAAAACCTCCTTCACCATGCCCTGGGGAACGTATTGCTATGTGGTCATGCCGTTTGGATTAAAGAATGCCGACGCCACTTATCAAAGGGCAATGTTAGCGATCTTCCACGATATGATTCATATTGATGTCGAGGTTTACGTGGATGATATTGTGGTGAAGTCTCGGACCAGAAGTGAACATTCCTCAGTGCTTGCCAGTGTTTCGACACGCACAAGAGTATCAATTAAAGATGAATCCGAAGAAGTGCGTATTTGGGGTTTCCTCGGGCAAGTTGTTAGGATTCATAGTCAGCAAGCGGGGGATTCAAATAGACCCAAACAAGGCCAAGGCAATAAATGAGATGCCTCCTTCTAAGAACATATTTGAGCTTCGAGGACTGATTGGTTGGCTACAGTTTATAAGGAGATGTATATCTCAGCATTCTCAAAGATGTTGTACTTTCTATGAACTATTTAAAGGAGGAGCCAAATTTGAATGGAATAATAACTACTAAGAAGCCTTTGATGAGCTCAAGAGTTATCTTATGAATCCGCCCGTGTTGCAGGCGCCTGTCCCAGGAAAACCCTTCATCATATTCTGTCAACTATTGAGGACTCCCTAGGAGCTATCCTTGCTCAACATGATGATTCTGGCAAAGAAAGGGCAGTCTATTATCTATCTAGGCTCTTCAATCCTTCCGAGCTCAAGCTCACCACAATGGAGAAAACATGTGCAGCGCTAGTGTGGGTAATGCAGAAATTGAAGCACTACTTCCTAGCTCATCAGGTGAGCTTGATTTCTAGAATGGGTCCTATTAGGTATCTCTTGGAGAAGCCAGTCATTGCCGACAGATTAGCACGTTGGCAGAGTTTCTTGTCTCAATTCAATATTACCTTTGTAGTCCAAAAGGCTATAAAAGGGTATGCCATTGCTGAGCACCTTGCTCACCTTCCTCTTCCTCACAGTGACATGGTTTAGGAAGAATTCCCTGATGTAAACCTGTCACTCATCTCTCGCGAGCCCTTCTGGTCACTCCATTTCGATGGAGCTCTCAACTCTAGGGGACAGGGCATAGGTGCTATCTTGCTCACCCCATAAGGGATCACCATTCCACTGGCCTATCAACTCCAATTCCCTGCCACCAACAATGTCTCTATGTATGAGGCTCTCCTAGCCGGTCTAAAGCTCGCATATCTCTTAGGCGCGAGTTATCTCAAGATCATAGGAGATTCTCAACTCATCCTTCTGCAGGTCCTTTCTACCTACCGCACTCGTGACCCTAAACTCAAGCCTTATCAAGATCTGGTCACTTTCCTAGCCAAGCAATTCCGCAAGATTATCTACATTCACACTCCTCGCTCTCAGAACATCTTGGCTGATGCTCTGGCATCTCTGGCCTCATCTCTCTCCTTCCCTCTCAGCCGCAGCGCTGAGACTATCATTGTCCAGAGGTTAGAAGCACCCTCTTGGTACAATAACCTCAGGAGCTCTTTAGTCTTGAAGGAAGAGAGAAGAGAAGCGAAGGAAGTAATGCTTGTAGAGCTAGGAGAAATGATGGAGGAAGAAAGGCAATGGTACCACGAGATCGAGCAATACTGCTAGGACGGTACCTTCCCAGAGGAAGCTGAAGCTGAAGATAGGAGAGCCATCCGTAGAGCGGTGCTAAAGTATACCATTGTTGGAGAAATGTTGTATAGACGCGCTCTAAATGGAATGCTCCTCAGATGTTTGTCGAACGAAGAAGCCTAGAACTAGTGGAAGGAGCGCACTTCAGTGAGTGTGGAGGGTATGTGAATAGCCAAATGTTAGCTAAGAAAATCCTTAGGCATGGCTATTACTGGCCAACCCTAGAAAAAGATTGCACCATCTACATCCGTAGGTGTGTAAAGTGCCAGCTTCATCCCGATAAGATCCATGCTACATCTTCCTCCTTGCATCCACTTTCCTCCCCTTGGCCATTTTCCATGTGGGCCTTTAATATCATTGGACCTCTTGGTGATCCCAATGCTCAAATCAAGCAAAAATCTTTCATTCTCACTGCTACTGAGTACTTCACCAAGTGGGCCGAAGCTGAAGCATTTGCAGAAATCAAAAGTTCAACCGTGTGTCGGTTCATCATGAAGAACATCATCTCGCGGTTTGGAGTGCCAAGCAGCATCGTCACCGACAATGGACCCCAGTTCATATCTCAAGAGCTTCAAGACTTATGTAAGAAATTTAACATCTCTTTGCATCATTCGTCTCCGTATTATCCACAGGGCAACGGTCAAGCTGAAGTCACAAACAAAACACTTTTGAAAATTCTAAAGAAAACTTGTGAGTCTCATAAATTTACTGATTGGCCTGAGAAATTAATTGAGGCTCTATGGGCCTACCGTACCTCCGTCCGCACGCCCACAGGGCAAACTCCCTTTTCACTTACTTATGGGATGGAGGCAGTATGTCCACATGAGATCCTCATTCCTTCGCTAAGAGTGCAGCTAGACAAAGAACTTAACCTCGATGAATGTCGAGAGGCATTACTCACACAGCTGGAACTCCTAGATGAGGGGCGTCTAGCCACGGCCGATCATGTGCTTTCATATCAAAATAGACTCTCATGATCTTTTCAAAAGAAAGTGATTGAACGCAAATTTCAAGAGGGAGACATGGTCTTGAAGCGAATTTTCATACAACCTGGAGGTCCTAGGTTGAAATTGCAAGCAAATTGGGAAGGGCCGTACGTCATTAAGTATGTGTACCTTGGGAACGCGTATAGGCTAGTAAATGCCGAGGTTGAGGAGCTCTATCACCCATGGAATGGGTTGTACCTTAAAAGATTCTACCCTTAATAAAAGATTTTCGATAATGGCACCATTTTGCAAAGAAACGCTAGTTGTTGTAAGTCTCACATCCGCCTTATTGCTATCAGGTACCCCCCCCCCCCCCCCCCCCGGGTTCGGCCAACACACACAACACGGCAACCTACGGTCAATTTCCCTTAGACACAGGTGTTCCTACTTAGCCCTAGTGTAGGAGGGTAAAGGTCTTTTCTTTTCCTGCTCAGACAAGGTCTAGGGGTAAAAGGACGCTGATTTGTAGACAAATGTGGGTGTAAATCATGTGTGTATGCAGTCTCAAAGAGAGACAGTCAGTCCGAAAAAAAAAAGAGAAATCTCACTAGAACTACAAAATGAGTAAAAGAAAAATGAGAATAGGGGCATGACAAAGAGTGGCAGTACAGTTCCCAGCGGGACGCCCTTGAGCCCGGTCGTACGCATGCCCCAAATAAAAGCAAAGACCACAAAGTCTCTGGACAACAGAGGAAATCCATGTGAGATACACCATCGTGAGTCAAACAAGCCAGTATCCCAAGCACCGACGCCAAGTCTTACCCCCCGTAAGTCTTCCTATCCCCACTAATGACCGAAGCATTCTCACACTTGGTCTATATAGGAACACTAGTGACTAGCGGCGATCAGCCATAAGAGAGCTAAACAAAAAAAAAGAGATGCACACTGAACCCAAAGGGTATTTAACAACGTAAGATGAGAGGTGAGGTTCACGGCTAATTGCTCAAATGCAAAGGTGTCGCTAGAGAAAATTCCAAAATCCAAAAAATAAAAAATAAAAAAAATCCCAAAATCCAAAAAAATTAGAAAATCTTAAAATAAAAAAAATTAGAAAATCTCAAAATCCAAAAAATCACAAAATCACAAAAACTAAAAAAAATCAGAAAATCTCAAAAATACAAAATAAATAAATCAGAAAATTTCAAAATTCCAAATTTTCATAATTTAAAAAAATTAGATGTACATATCGCATTCTTTTAAGCATGCATTATTTTCATTTACTTTCTACCTATTTGATATGGCTCAGCCCCTTGACTATTACAAAGTTGAAGGCATTCCTTGCTTAATGTAAGGGGCTGAGCCAAAGAGCAGATCTAACATGTTTTACTAAGTGTGCAGGGGCAGAAACTCTTGAATAGCACAACGACGTACTCCCTTTCCTCTGCCTCTCTCTCGCACACTCACTCGTATCTCATCTCTCACTCGTGTCAATCATAATTCGTTCAGTCATTCAACATTGTCACAAAATATGAAAGTTAACTAATAAAAGCATCATGTACAAATATAAAGGGGAGGTGGTTCACAAACTCCTCACTGCTCACCACCACTCTCCCTGGATCCCTCCTGCCTCTCGGGTGGGGGTGGCATCTTCCCAGCACCCCTACCGCTCCGGGCACTCGTCTCTCCTGCCTGGCATCTCTCCTCCTCCTCGTTCCTCTGCCGACTGGAGGAACATGCCAAGTAGTGCCTGACAGAGGCACCACTCGCTCCGCTCCTGCTCCTGCTCCAGACTGCCTGGCTCATGATCGCCATGCAACTCCAGAGCTCTTCAATTTGGCCCTGCTGCGTGATCGTCTCCGTGTGTAGTCGTGCCAGCTCCGCCTGATCCGCTGAGGATCCCTGCGCACGCAGTGTCACCAACTCTCTTGTCAGCTCCTTTGTCTGTGTGTGCAGCTGATCTGCCTCTGGTGCCGCCGTCTCCTCCTGAAGACGGCACTGGGCGACTAACACTGCCGCCATATGAGCCTGCTCGCGCCAGTGGGTCGCCTGCCCAGTGGCGGTCCTCAGATCTGTCACATGTGCCAAAGCATGTCAGTGCCAAATCTAAATCGAATTTAGTTCAGATCTATGTCATACTTACCCTCTCTGCCAACTCTGTCTCTGCCTCCTCGGCCCTCCTCAGAGCACTAGCCAGACAATCCTCTAGATACGACTGGGGTGCCTCTGCTACTGCTCAAGATGAGGACGTCCTTGCCTGTGACGCCCTCAGTCTTGCCAACTCCGCACGCTACACATAGAACACATGTTAGTCTCTCAACAGGCTGAAATTCGATAAGCTACTGAAGTCTGAGTAAGTACTTACCAACTGCTCTGTCTCTCTTCGAGCCGCTTCTCGATCTTGCACTGCAGAGTGCAGCAAGGCCTGGAGCCAGGCGATCTGCCCGGCCACGTCCACCTGCAAGTCATCAAATTGTGTCAGTTAAATTCAATTCAAATAATAAATCACAAGGTCTAGAGTTATAAGTCTACCTGTCGCCTCGCTCCCCTATAGACCCTCGCCCCATATTTCAAGGTAAAGGACTGCAGGTAGGTGTTGTCTGACTCGACGTCGGACCGAACTCGTCTGCCTCGGTGCTCCCAATCCGTGACCTGCTCGCGGGCTCTCTTGTGCCAGTCTGTGGTGTCGTGGAGCCCTCGGAAGCTCCGGCCTGGCTTAGGGGTCCGGCCTCAACTGAGGAACTCCACGGCACTCTGAGAGAGGCCGAGGGACCTCTGAGTCAGGTGCGGGTGGAGAGGTAGCACAAGGTTAAGAGCATGAACCCACAGTGCCCTACCGAAGTAGGGTCGGGCCTGCTCTAACCAGGGGTGTCCCTCGTCCCCCTCGTTCTAGGTATGGCTGCCACACCACCTGCACGTCAAAAGCACATTTGATTAGTAGCCAAACAGTTAAAATAAATCAAATTGAACTAAGAGAGAGGGTAGGATACTCACATCTACCTGAGGGTAGACGTCAATCGCATCTTGGATGGACGCCAGCTGCTCCTCCAATGGGTGCATGTCTCGGCACGGAACCTAGCGCCGAGCTAGGGGCACGAGGCCCGGTCACTCAAGGTCCCTGTAAGACCCTCGAATTTCCGTCGTATTTTTCGTATTTATGTGTGTATATTGTGTTGAGTATGTATGTACGTATTTTACGTGGATGTTTAAAATGGTATAAATACGTGTGCATGTGTTTATATTGAACGTAACTAATGTACTCATTGCATGATGGTAGTGTGGATACGATACTATATGTACATTGCATATATATATGCCCGGTATGCATGGTTTCTGCATAAATTAGGGTTCTGGCCGAAGGCCCTATTGGCGTCAATCCCCAGGCCGTTGAGGTGGTGTCAGCGTCCAGCCCTGGACGCCAACACTAGATCCGACGTCCAGCGATCTGGACGCCAACCTCTCTGACCTGCATGCGCAGTAGAGCTGCTATCTTCTGAAGCAAGGCATGGCAACCATTGGGGGGGGATGTCCCCCAACGGCTCCAAGCCTGTCTAATCAGTATGGTGAGTGGGTGAGGGCCTCTCCTACACCCTGAACCCGAGATGGTCTCTCCCCACTTCTCCCTTCACCTTGTGAGAGGAGGAAAAGAAGAGAGAAAACCCTAGAGAGCATTCTGTGAGAAAAAAAAAAACCCCAGTTTGAACGCCTAAAATCCGACCCTTGGAAGCTGGTTTTGGAGATCTTCTACATCAAGGAGGGAGCTGAAGCAAAGGGGAAGGCCTCCCCATCATCTCCTCGGCGTGGAGATCACCCAGGAGCTCGGAGGAAGGCGTTCTTGGAGGTGCTTCTGCAACTTC
This sequence comes from Colocasia esculenta, assembly GCA_014218235.1. Classification (NCBI taxonomy): domain Eukaryota; kingdom Viridiplantae; phylum Streptophyta; class Magnoliopsida; order Alismatales; family Araceae; genus Colocasia; species Colocasia esculenta. Next base: position 57,619,761 of record CM024760.1, read on the forward strand.
TTGGGACTGCCCAAGGAGGTCTTCTTCGAGCCACAGATCTCTTGGAGGATTTTTAAAGAGGCAAGTAACCTATCTATGGTGTCCCCGTATGAGTCTAGGAGGTTCTTATCATTTTTATGGAATTTCCCTCGAGTCCTAGACCCTCCATTTCACCCAATTTTCAGAGCTCGGGTCTGTGTTTTCTGCACAGACCTGAGTAGACGGCAAGGTCCCTGGACGCCCAGTTCCTCCTTGGCGTCCATCGACCATGCCGCTGACTCTGAGTCAGCGGCCAGAGACCGCCGCCGAGTTCTTCAGGACAGAACAGTGAGCTGTTCTGTCCCTCTTATACATTTAATTTCGGTATGTTTATGCGTTGAGGATATATGGTATTCCTATAAGCTATGTATATGGTACATTGTGGTTGTGGATGTATGTGAGTCATGTGGGTGAATGCGGCTAAGGATGTCTTGTAAGCATGTGAGAATAACTTGTAAATCATCTTGCAAAATCCATGATTCATGATTTAGATTAATGTGAATGCCTTGATTTCGGTCTATACATGAAGAGTTGTGGGACATGTATGTGTGTTCTGAAATTTTGGAAATTATGCATGCTTGTGAAATTACTAATAAGTCGGTTCGGTAATATGAAAGCATGTAAAAATGGTTGTGGTAAACGATTTATAGATGTACGAATTAGGGAATTTTGCACTCTAAATTCATGTGTGTACATTGGTAGTTTATGTTTAAACAGCAAGTGATAAGTTACATGATGTGTGAATTCCATGTTGACGTAAAATGTGAATAACCTGCTAATTAGGTGTTTGATTTTCTGTAAATCCTCTTTAGCTCAGAAAAATCTGAACAATTGAGGGTATGATCATGAGCCTGAAAACAGCTTGTGGTTAAATTTTCAGACCATTTGGACCCGTAAATAGAGAGTTATGAGTTTTCATGTGAAATGTGAATAATTCGTACATATGATCGCAATGTGATTAGATTTTGTTTAAATCAGCATGATTTGGATGTTTACTGTGTGTTAAAACCTGAAACTCTGTAGTACCATGTTAGTAAAAACAGAGGAGTTCATGTGAGTGAGGAAGTGAATGTGATAGGAAGTGTAAAGTGTGAAAACCATGCGTAAAACGCTAATTGTGTAAAAGTGTAAATTGTGCCAATGTGATACTACTTCCAAGAAGGCAGTGGAGCTGTATCAGGGAAAAGTCCCCCTGAGAAAGTTCATTGTGTTAAGTGACCCTAAGGGCATTAGGGGGAAATCCTGGAGGTGGACAAGTACCACTGGTTAGGGTGGAGACTTGTTCTCCCGGTCTGCGCAGTCCAAGAGTCACCATTGCATTGCCTAGATGGTGTCTAAGTGTTATGTGTATGTGAATGTGTCCTTCTTTGGTGGTTTGGACTATGTGTCACGGCACCTAAATTGTGTAAATATGTGTAAAGTGTAATGTGTAAAGTGTATGTGACCATGTGTGAATGTGTAAGTGACATGTGGATGTGTATGTGTAAAGTGTAACCATGTGAAAAGAGGAAATTGTGTAAAAAGGGAATGTGAAATTCCAGATGTGTAAATGTGTATTGAAACCATGTGAGACTAAATCTGAAACCAAGTAAATTCTGAAAATGCATGTTATTATGCTCATGTTATGTGTGCAAAAGTGTGTAGAATCCATGTTAGAGACAACTAATGAGCATGTGTGTAAAAAGGGCGTGATTGATTGTTCATATGTTATGTTCTAAGCCACATTGTAGCTTCCATGTGTAGGTTTATAGTCTTTGAACCATGTGAAATCAGCAACCTAAAGCATGTTAAAAAGTTATGTATGTGCTTAAGAACATGTGAAATCCATGCTAACTATGTTCCCCGTTCATGTGTGTAAAGTGTCCATGTTGATAACTCTCACGTTTGGTTCTTTATAAGGTTAAAGTTCATAAGTGAATGGATTAGAGACCATGTGGTAGGTAAATGTTATATTTTTGAAATCTGAAAGCATGCGTTATGTATAAAATTGTAGAACTTCATGATAGGTTGAAAACTTGCATTGACTAGCATGCTTGCGTTTGAAATCTGTAAATGTGCATGTAGAAACCACTAGGACTTGTACGTGAATATCATAAATAGTGTTGCTTGCTGAGTCTTTAAGACTCACTCCTTGCTTCGGCGTACAGGTTCAGACGGTGACGAGACCTTTGTGGAGGAGACAGTGGAGATAGACTCCGAGCGCGGAGTTTAGCTTGAGGAGTTGTGCATCCCTTTTGTTGTAATCTTCATAGTATGTACTTGAAACATTATATTAGAATTATCATGAAGAAAATGTAATATGTGGACATTGGACATTTTGTATTTATTTCAGCATTTAAATTATGAGAACTTTAGTTCCTTTTTGCAAATTGTAAACTGCATGTATGTCTAATGTGGATGATGAATGAATGGAGATAGTTCTCTTTTACTTCCGCTACTCTGTTATTTATATTCGCGTGTATCTCAACTGTTTGTATCGTTGGGTAAATGTCCCACTGTGGCTGGCAGCACTCGTTATATCGACGTGGGTCGGTATGACCGTACCGGTATAATGAGGGCCGTCACAGTCCCCCTCCTCAGGCTGGGGAGGTAGAGATAGGTCCAGACATGCAAAAAAGGAAGACACAGTCAAATCACAGTGGTAATGTAAAGGCAGTCTAAGTAAAGAGGCAAGAGGAAGGGAAGTATACCTGAAGGAAGGGGAAGAATCTACTGATGGAAGTCTGCCGGTCGGAGGAGCCCAGGCTGTCGAACTGATGCGCCAGGAATGCCGCCCCCCATGCATACCCCCCCACCTGGTCTAGATCCTCTAGTAGTGGCAAGAACCGACAGTGGACCGCATCGCCCCTCGTAGCAAACAGAAGTCTGCCAAGGAAGAATGTGAGGAAGCAGCGCAGGTCCAGGTCTGCCTGAGCCCCTGGCTTATCCACTCGCTAGCCTCTCGAGCTGCTCATCCATCGTCTCTCCCACCTCCCTGCTAGTTTGAATAAGCTCTAGGCTCTCCTGCAGATCTATCCTAGGGATGAGAGAGGACCTAGGACCTACAGTCAAGTGTAGGAGCCTACGTGCTATACCCTGGTAGCATGGGTAGGTGAACCCGCTCACCGGATGCCCGTACACCCTCAGGCATGTGATCCTGCTCACATCCTCCAGGCTGGGGATCATATTTCCCTAAGGAAACACGAAGGCAGTCACCTCCACATCCCACCTGCTGCACAGGGTCTGGGTGAGAGGGGCATCCGCCCTCATCCGGTCCATCCGAAAGATCTCTCCGAACCCCATATCATCAAGGCGCTCCCTTTGGAACCCCGGGAGAGCTAGGTACACATCCAGTACTAGAAGCCATGAGACACTGGCTCTCATTTCTCTCTCCAACCACAACAGAAGCAATTATTCAGCTTAAGCATGCTTTTCTAGGGTCTTCGACTGAGGTTGCGTCGCGCAAGTGGGTCGCGACCTTGTCGCGGCGCCCCGATGCGTCACAACATTGTCGCGACACCCATGGACGTCGTGACTTTGTCGCGACGGCCTATGTCCGACGTGACAAGGTCGCGGCCTCTGACCCCGTCGCGATTTCTGGTGTCGCAATGGGGCGGGCCTTCGCGTTCTCAGGCGCGGACCGACCAGAGTCTTCTTTGTCCGGGGGTCATTTTTCTGGGCATCACGCCCTACAATCACCCTCTTTGGGGTTTCTATTATCCATCACACCCATCAATCGAGAGGATTCGGAGGTGGGAACTCACCTTTTCATCGCGGCCTCCCGCGCCCCAGCCGCCACCGCAAGATCAACGGCCGGGACTTCCTCTTCCTCCATTTCTATCTCTAGCATTGGGGGCGTCGCCTCGCGCCGCCGGGAGGCCCTCTTCATCGCCGGTCGTTTCCCCTTCTCGTCGCCGTTACCACCGCCTCCCTCCATTGTCTTCGTGAGTGAGAGAGGGAGAAAGAGAGGGAAATAAAGTGAGAGGGAGAACGAGAAAGGGAGAGTGAGAGGAGAGCTCAGGGGTACACAGAGAGGGGGATCGGAGCAAGAGGGGGAATCGTCAGAGCTTAGAGATAGGAGAATTTGAGCGCGTGAAGGGGGAAGAAGAGAGCCTTCTATGTTTTGAATCTCTCGGTTCATGTCGCGACAGCTATAGGCGTCGCGTTAAGATCACAGCGGTTAGCTAGGTCACGACATTGTCGTGACCTATCGACTCATCCCGACCTTAAAGCGACGCCAGTTTTGGTCGTGATTTCAACTAAACAGCACAAATAGTGCATAAAAATCTGATTTTATTGATTCAAATGAACAATTACAGCTCCTAATCGTGCCTACAATCAATCTAGCTGTCTTTTCAAACCCCTAACTACCACCTTTACCCTTCTTGCTACTCTCAAGCACCTAGTACTATCGGTCGGACTCTCTTCAAAGCCAGTTGATACTCGCGAGTCACATCCTCATCCTCCGTCACTTCCACTGAGATGATGCCCATGGCACATCCCTCCCAATGGACAATGGCGCTCCTCACATCTTGTTCATCCTATTCATCATTCATCTTCCATGATTGGATTGGCGAGAAGTGGGAGAGAGTCGACACAACTATGCGTGCTACACCGCACTAGAGGTAGCACTAGTCAGGGTTGTAGAGGACCAGTGCTTCGTCGCCGATAAGTCGTAGAGCTAAGACGATGCTCTGAGGGAGGCAAATCATCTTGTTATGGAGAAATCTCGGGCGCAGCTCGAACCGCTTCTTTGTCATTGTCTTGAAGTAGATCCTCCACTCTTTCAATCCTTTGATCATTGCCATTGCGCACCATGCCTGGGTAGTCATATGAAGTGGAGCACCGACAAAGGCGAGCAGGTGATGGAGCATGCTCATGCACTTGACGGAAGGATCATCCGTCACCTTGAAGTTGATATGCATCCCCATCCAACACTCTAGGGCGACCACGGAGCCGAAGAAGGGACCGCCAGTAGCTGCAAAGGAGAGTCCAGCATAAAGGTAACCAAAGACAGCTTGGGAAATGCTCATACCTTCCCACGCACAGCTGATGGCGCTTAGGTTGGATACGGAGAGAAGATGATCATGTGCGGGGAAGAGGATGAAGCCGCATATGCAGATAGTGGCTGCCTTGGCGATGGCAAGATAATTTCTGGCCTTCCTCTTGCATTAGGAGGCGATCCATTGAGAGATGGGAATGAGATGGATATAGCCAAGGCTTGTCATGGTCCTCAAGTCCTCATGCTTGTTGGTGATCTCCCCAAGGATGGCCCAGGAGTTAATGGGAACCACGATGTGCGTAATGCGATACTCCTCCCCTTTCTTGTCTTTTGGGAGCCCCAGCATGAGCTCTATTTCTTCCAACAGGATCGTGGCCTTGAATGAAGGAAAGATAAAAGTGTGGGTCTGTGGGTGCCATAGCTCCACAAGCACGGTGAGACTGTCCCACACATGCACCATCTTATGGTAGTTCTTAGCCAATGTAAGAATAGTAGTCAGCTTCATTTCGCGCAGCAGGTTCGTGGACGCCAAGGGAAGCACGTTGACCATGGGCTCAAGCCATGGGATCTTGGAATAGCGTCTATTGCTCGGGAGGATCTAGAAGAGAGTAGAAGAGAGCATTGGCAGAAGTAGAAGAAGAGAAGAAGAAGAAGAAGAGAGAGAAAATCAAAGAGCTAGAGAGAGAAAGCTTACTTGAAGATCCGGTCTCGCGCTGATATGCCCGGGCATGGAGGAGAGGTAGAGAAGCTCTCCGTGGGCCGTCCTCACCGCCTTGGGACTGCCATGAGGGGTGTAGCTGGCTTGGAGGGAAGAAAAGGATCTCTTCATGGCTTCAGGAGAGAGAAAAGTAAGAGAGAATAAGAGAGAGAAGATGAGATTCGAAAATAGCCCCCTTCATCCCTATTTATAGACCTCTAGGGAGCCTAATCCTCATCCCAACTCGTCCCTAGGTGATAGAGTAGAAATAGGATAGGTTTAAGAGTCATATTAGTGTTAGGAATAGCCTTAGGATAAGGATAAGCTCGGTTTTTTGGGGTTTATCATGCAGAATGATGTCGCGGCACCCCGATCCGACGCCTTAGAGTCACGACCATCCAGAGCGTCGCGATAGTGTCGCGACCCCCAGATGCATCGCGTTTCTATGTTTTGTGTTTTTCTTGTGTCTATATATAGTTTGTTTGTGTTATTTATTGTGGATGTATATATTTTCTTTATTTTTATTATTGTTACTTTGATTATTTGTCATAAAATCATAAAAAAAATCAGAAAATCACAAAAAAAATCGAACTTCACAGGTAAGTCAGGTAAGTATCTCTTCCCTTGCTCTCTTACATTATTATATCGTAATTTACTTATTATATTGCTTCAATGACCGGCTAGTTCTCAATGCGCTCTAGGATCTGAGTTCCCCTTCAACAAAAACGGTGATGATCTAGGTGCGCGTTGCTAATCACTGGATAGGCCGTTAAGTTAGATAAGTCTGGGATGATGGACTATGTCTTGCACAGCGGTTGCAGGAAGACTCTCGACCCATTCTTGTCTGATTTAACAATATTATCCTTGATATATTTTCTATTTTCTACTTTCTTTTGAATTTGATTTAATGATTTCTTTTCTTTTAGCCCAGCATGCATCATATAGGACTTTGAGCTATCATGACTCATCCCTGGCTAATGGTGAGCTCTTGTTGAGTGCCCAACCATTCCACATGCTGAGAACAAGAAACCCTATTTCACTCTGAATCGGAAGGTCTGTCTCCGAGTGAGTTGTTCTTGTCAGTTTGTCAAGAATTTCCCTGTCTGGATTCTCTATACAATTTTCAACCTTACTCCTTTTGATCTGTTTTGGTTACGAACTGCTCCCAAGACAGAGTATGTGTTACCTACCTGACACGCACATGTCCCTCCAAAATGAAACCTACCGGCCAATCGGCTAGGGTACCTCTCAATCGAGGGGTTGCTCGTCCTTTTTCTTTCTCATTCTCATCCAGACTTGTGCTTTCCTTGCATTCTGCTCGAGTAGCTAACTCGGGGCTTTCAAGATGATTCCAATTACTTGTTGGTTAGATCAGGTGTCTCTTTTACCTTGGCTCCCATCTTTTCACTTAACTCCACGTCATTTCCGCTTCACCGTCATTTCATGACACCTCCGCTATACTTCCGCTACGCTCCCTTGCAAAGTGGAAGCCAAGGAGGGGCAATCTGTAGACACCCGATTCTAGCCTATAAGTTGAACCACATTTCTTGTTCTCTTAATAAGCCCCAAGTTGGTCACTTACCTTGAGCCCATTGATTAGCCTTACTTTGAGCCCATTAAAAGCCCAATTTTCAGATTATCCCGTTCAATTACCTTTTTAAAGGGTCCTCATGCTTAATTGTCCATTATTCTCCTATATAATTGATCTATATTTTCAGAATAATCAATTTTCCTTAACGCGACGGGTCGTAGCGCCGCGTTAACCTTTATCGCGCCCCCCATGGCTGTCGCGACAACCCATGCATATCCATGCACGTGCCCTTAGGGTCGCGACCATCTTGGCCGTCGTGACTATTCCTGTCGCTCCCCTACGACCCGTCGCGACAACAGTCGCGTGCGCTGGCCTTCGCAACCACCTCCACATTATCCCTTATTGGCCTTATCTATATTCTAGGCAACCTCCATGTTGGGTTATAATGTGTATGATGACATGTGCATAAATGTTTTTGATGATGTGTGACATAATTGATGTTGTCTTAATGTTGGAAACATGATAAATATGACAAAGACATGAATGAAATGATCAAGTATGCAAATGCTTTGATGAACACCTATGTATTCATTGTATCTCACTTATAATGTCTTTTGATGTAGGTGTGAAGACATACAAGACAAACAACAAAATCCAAGTGCAAAAGAACAAGAAAAACACTTCAAGTGGTCATGTGTCGACAGCCAGGAAGTTCCCTGTCGACAGATAGACCCATCTAGAACGAACAAGCTATTGGAAGCACAATTTAAACAGTAGCTGTCGACAGATAAAATGTACCTGTCGACAGATAAGGTTGCCTGTCGACAGCCAGCAAATTGCTTGTAGACAGATAAGGCCTTCCAGCAACACCATGGTTCTAGAAACCAGATATGAGCAGTAGCTGTCGACAGCTATGAAGTGCCTGTCGACAGACGAAGAGAAAAGTTAGATCCGATGGTCAGGATATGTTCTATATTGGGGTGATCCCTTCAAGCACGACTCTCCATACTTGGACATCCATATATATTGATCATATGAAGGTATTTTTGCAGCAAGAAGCCACCATACCAAAACCCTAAGCAAAACCCAAGAGAAAGGCTTCTCCCTGCTACTTTGCTTTAACCCTCTGTCCTGTTCGTGGAAGATCCATCTCACGAGAAGAGTTGAAGCCTATTCGTCCTCAGTTCAAGCTTCGTCTTCATCACGAGGTCGTCAACGACGTGAAGTTTGAAGTCTTCTGGACAAACTCACTGAAGAGTTCACATCTTGGATTTGATCCTCAACTCAGAACTCTTCTTCTATTCTACTTTTCATATATTTGTGTGTGTGGTAGTGGTTCAAGCATTCCTTGTGCTTGATCCACGTGTGGATTGTTGTTCTGATTGCGTGTTTACATCAGACAACGTGTGTGTGTGTGGTTGTAGAGTTGAACGCGCTAATAAGTAGTCTTTCTGCGTGTGTGTGTGGACGGTGGACGTAGGATACAGAAGTTGTGTACTTCGAACCACCTTAAATTTTTGTGTCCTGTGGTTTGAACGTTTCACGGTAGATGTTTAGTAGGCACGTTGATTATTCACATGCTAGATAGGTTGGTATTCGTTCTACTCACAATCAGCACACACATCATAGTTCGAATTCAATACATATCTGTTTAAGATTTTGTCAAGTTAGTGTTGGATCAAAAAGAAGGTCATAGTGCTTTTAATTGGTAGTAATCTATTCAACCCCCCTTCTAGATTATTGCTTTAGATAATTCCGTGCATCTTTCAATTGGTATCAGAGCGAGGTTTCTCTATTTTACTGCTTTAATAGCATGATCTTACGATTAGGAGAAATTCAATCTCATAGAAACTAACAAGGAATTTATGGTTGAAGGACACTTAGTGTCTAGGCCTCCCTTCTTTGATAGCACTGACTACACCTACTGGAAAAATCGTATGCAGGTGTTTCTGAGAGCTCAAGACTATGAGCTGTGGAAGATCGTCAGCAAGGGGCCTTATGAGTTGCCCGCTGACGAAGATACCTAGACAAGAGAGCAAATCCGCAAAGGCACCTTGAATTGGAGCTGATTGAACATGATGCAGTGCACTGTGCATCTGAAGGAGTATTCAAGGGTCGCCACATGCAAGTCAGCAAAAGAAATGTGGGACAAGCTGGAGCTTGTTTATGAAGGTATGTCTGAGGTAAGGGAAACCAAAGCTAGCATGTTAGTATCTGAATATGAAATGTTTAAAATGAAAAATGAGGAAACAATTTCAGATATGTCTGCTAGATTTATGATCATAATAAATGATTTGAAGGGTCTTAAGAAAGAATACAGTGAGAGTGACTTAGTAAGGAAGATACTTCGGTCTCTTCCATTATCCTGGCATACTAAGGCCACTGTCATTAAAGATTCTAAAGATCTTTCTGTAATGAAATTGGATGAGCTAATTGGATCCCTAATGACATATGAAATAAACCTGACAAGAAAAGAAACTAAGGTTACTTTTAGAAAATCTATTGCTTTAAAAGCCTCTAACAAAAGTTCTTCAAGTTCCAAGAAAGAGGTTCAGCAGGAAAGTGATGAATCCGAACCGTCTAGTGATAGTGAGAATGATGAAATGGCCATGCTCACTAGACAGTTCAAAAAATTCCTCAGGTTCAAAAAGAAAGGCTCAGGTAACTTCAAAACTTTTCCAAAGAAAGATTTCTCAAATAAGTTTGAGTCTAATAAAAAATCTGACATGATTGTGTGCTATGAGTGCAAGAAACCAGGGCACATGAGAGGTGAATGCCCAGAGCTCAAGAAGAAGCTGAAGAATGACAAGTTCACATTCAAGAAAGCTAAGGCAATGATGGCGACTTGGAGTGATGAAGATGAAGATGAGAATGCACAAGGAAGCTCTGGAGATGAAGAAATTCAGTGTTTAATGGCAAAGAGTGAGAACTCCAATGAGGTAAACTCTTCCTTTTAAAATTATTCTGTTGATGAATGGGAAGAGGCATACACCTTATTGTTTCAGAAATTTTGTGAATACAAGTCTGAAAATAAAGCACTGAAAAAGAAGATCACTTCACTTGTTCATAGCACATCCAATGATGAACATATTGCAATTCTATCTAAAGAAGTTGAGCAACTGAAAATTGAAAAAGAAAGTCATCTTGCTGAAATGGATTGCATTAAAGAAGGACTCTAGGAAAATGTAAAAGAAAAACAAGTCCTAAATACACTTGTTGAAACTCTTCAACATGATAATCAAGAGATCCAGACAGAGATGGAAAAAGCTAAAGAGGAACTCAAAGGAAAAACATAAGATCTCTCAAGATTTATAAAAGGAAAACATAATCTTGATGCAGTGTTGGGAGCTATAACAAATGTAACCAGGCATGGGCTTGGGTTTCAATTGGAAAAACAAAAGAAACTTGGAGAATTGATCACATCTTTTGTTGAATGCAGTCCATGTACAAGTAAACAAGCTCCAACCAAAAGCAAGAATGCTCAAGTTAAAGGTAAGAAATTGCAAAACAAACAAATGCCTTCATCTGTTCAAGACACTAAGAGAACTGTCGACAGACCCAAATAAATCTGTCGACAGGCCTGGAAATTTGCCAATAAAAGAATGCCAAACAAGCATCAAAAAGGCCAAAGGAAATCATTAGCTCAACACAACACAAAAAGAAATGTCTTGAGTAAAACTCCATCATGCAATTACTGTAAAAAACTTGGCCATACTGAAAAACAATGTTGGAATAATTTAAACAAATTGAAATGCAAACAAGTTTGGATTCCAAAGCATTTACTTTTTGGCATGAATGAAAAATTGGGACCCAAAGTAATTTGGGTACCAAAACCTCTTGTATGATCCATCTATGCAGGAATGCCTAGCAGCCTAAAAACAAAACAAATGTACTTGGATAGTGGCTGCTCGAGGCATATGACGGGCGACAAAGAAAAATTATGTTTGCTGGTGGAAAAAGACATAGATCAAGTTGTCTTTAGAGGTAACAATAAGGGCCAAATCATTGGCACAGATAAGCTAGGTAAGTATGCCTCTAACTCAATAGACAATGTGTTGTTAGTTGATGGTTTTAATCACAATCTTCTTAGCATAAGCCAATTGTGTGATAAAGGCCATAAAGTCATCTTTAAATCAAGTCCATGCCAAATTGTTGATAAAGAAATAGGAAGTCTCAAGTTTTCTGGAAAAAGGGTGAATAACATCTATCTAGTTTATTTAGATGAACCAGAAAACAAAAATTTGTGTCTTGTTGCAAATAAACAGGATGAATTGACTTTGTGGCATTGTAGGCTAGGCCATGCAAGCTACAATGTTTTGCACAAGATCATGAGGATGAAACTGGTAAGTGGACTTCCTGAAATTCAGTTCAATAAAAATAAAAGTTTTTGTGATGCATGTGCATAGGGAAAACAAACCGCAATCCAAAGAGGTCAATGCCCTACGCTTGCCAAATCACCTCACTCTTATCCTTCATTGGCATTCCCATTTCCGATGATGAATGTATCTTTCTCAAATCCCGCAACTCTTTTGACCTTACTGTGGCCCATCGGATGGGTTACAAACTTGTTGATGGGAGAGTCACCAGGACTCTCAAGGGCAAGGAGTAGGATATTGAAGAAGAGTTAGCTGAAGATGCTGAAGATGATGAAGACTCCCAACCAGATCCCATGGATGCTCAGGGAGGTGATGAAGATGCTCTTGAAGATCACGCACCACCGGCTCAAGCACCATCTCTTCGGGATTTTCTAGCCGGTCAGATGGCCCAAATGCAGCAACGCATCACTACTGGCTTTGATCAACTCAATGCCTGCTTTGATTAGCTGGATGCACAAGTTAACATCAGGATGGCTGCACTTGCTGATACTCACGTTCAAATTCAGCATCGGCTCACTCGGCTCTCTATTGAGTTTCATGAGTTTCGTCATCCCCCTGCTCCTGGGAATGACGATGTTTAGAGAGTCTAGGATTTAGTGTGCGGTTATCTGTTTGTTTTTCTTTTCACTAGGATTGGGTCATGAGTTTGTTATTTCAGTTAGTTATGTCATATCCCTTCTTTTGCTTTTATTTATTTCATGTAATGGATGTCCTTGTTGTCACTGTGTGTACTTAAAGTTCAATGAATGAAAACACAGTTCTTTGTTTCATTCTTATCCATGTGTGCATGATTTGTCTTTTTGAATGTTGTCAAAAGGGGGAGAAACATCAATTACGAATTTTGTCATCATCCAAAAGGGGAAGAATGTTGGGTTATAATGTGTATGATGACATGTGCATAAATATTTTTGATGATGTGTGACATAATTGATGTTGTCTTAATGTTGGAAACATGATAAATATGACAAAGTCATGAATGAAATGATCAAGTATGCAAATGCTTTGATGAACACCAATGTATTCACTGTATCTCACTTATAATGTCTTTTGATGTAGGTGTGAAGACACACAAGACAAGCAACAAAATCCAAGTGCAAAAGAACAAAAATAACACTTCAACTGGTCATGTGTCGACAACCAGGAAGTTCCCTGTCGACAGATAGACCCATCCAGAACAAACAAGCTACTAGAAGCACAATTTAAGCAGTAGTTGTCGACAGATGAAATGTACATGTCGACAGATACAGGTTGCCTATTGACAGCCAACAAATCGCCTGTCGACAGATAAAGCCTTCCAGCAACACCATGGTTCTGGAAACCAGATCTGAGTAGTAGCTGTCGACATCTATGAAGTGCCTGTCGATAAATGAATAGAAAAGTCAGATCTGATGGTCAGGATATGTTCTATATTGGGGTGATCCCTTCAAGCACGACTCTCCATACTTGGACACCCATATATATAGATCATATGAAGGTATTTTTGCAGCAAGAAGCCACCATACCAAAACCCTAAGCAAAACCCAAGAGAAAGGCTTCTCCCTGCTGCTCTGCTTCAACCCTCTGTCCTGTTCGTGGAAGATCCATCTCACGAGCAGAGTTGAAGCCTGTTCGTTTTCAGTTCAAGCTTCGTCTTCATCACGAGGTCGTCAACGACATGAAGTTTGAAGTCTTTTGGACGAACTCACTAAAGAGTTCACATCTTGGATTTGATCCTCAACTCAGAACTCTTCTTCTGTTCTACTTTTCATATCTCTGTGTGTGTGGTAGTGGTTCAAGCGTTCCTTGTGCTTGATCCACGTGTGGATTGTTGTTCTAATTGTGTGTTTGCATTAGACAACGTGTGTGTGTGTGGTTGTAGAGTTGAACTCGCTGATAAGCAGTCTTTCTGCATGTGTGTGTGGATGGTGGACGTAGGATACACAAGTTGTGTACTCCGAACCACCTTAAATCTTCGTGTCCTGTGGTTTGAACGTTTCACGGTAGATGTTTGGTAGGCACGTTGATTATTCACACGCTAGATAGGTTGGTATTCGTTCCACTCACAATCAGCACACACACATCATAGTTCGAATTCAATACATATCTGTTTAACATTTTGTCAAGTCAGTGTTGGATCAAAAAGAAGGTCATAGTGCTTTTAATTGGTAGTAATCTATTCAACCACCCTTCTAGATTACTGCTTTAGATAATTCCGCGCATCTTTCACTCCCACCCCCCTGGCCGCGGTTTAAGGTTCTAGGACCCTTGGGGACCACCCTAGGACTCTCCCATCTGGATTTACATCATTTTATCAATTCATTTTGGGTCATTATCACTTAATGATGGGATAATCTCCCTCATTTTCTATTTAAGGAGCCCTTCTTCTTCAGAGGAAGGGGAGCCTGAATTCTACCACGAAGTGCTGCCGAAATCTCCTCAGACCTGAGACTTAACTCGTGGCTCAACCATCCCCACCCATTTCACTTCATCCTCTTTACCAAGTCAAGGCATCTTCTTTATTCAAGGAGCTTGGTGGCTGAGGAGGCGACTTCAGGAGCTTCTGCATCAACCAGGGATATCATCAGCAGCCAGAGAGTCGCCCCATTGGGGCTCTTTCTTCCTTTCCCTCTCCTATTCTCCTTTCATGCATTTTATTGTTTCCTTTAGATAGGTTGTAGTTCCCTCTTTCCTTCCCATGTTTTTATACACCCAAGGGGTTTTAAAAAACCACCCCCAGGTTCGTTCCCTCTATGCTCTCCCTCTTTACTTCATTTTTGGATAAATACTAGACATAAATATGTTCTAACTGGGTTTTCTTTGTTGTTTTCCTTCATTTTGGCAGGCACACAAGCGTTATTTGACGAGGAGCTCTTGTCCTCTGGCCGACCGGAGGGCAGGAAGAAGGTCCACATCCATTTCTCCCACACTGTAGAGAACGCGATATGCACTCAGGTCGCGACACTCAAGATGCACCCTTATTAGGCGTCGCGACACCAGCTTCATCATGACGGGGAGACCCGTCACGACCTTAGTAAATGCCCCTTGTTCTCATTCCTTTTCCTAGCAACATTAGCCTATTTAATTCTTAATCATGGCAACTTGTTAGGTGGCAATCTCATCCTTATTCCCATACTCTTAAATCAATTTTAAATCATGTTGTGCGTTTCGAGGGGTGCGCAACCCTGTGATTATAGACGTGAGAGGTGAGATCAGTTTCACGAGTTGGTGCAGGGTGATCTCACAGTTACTCAGTACCACCAGAGGTTCGTGCGGTTGTTGAGACATGTTCCTCATGTTTTCAGCAGCAAGCAGGCTTGCGCGGAGAGGTTTATTACAGGACTAAGGCCAGCTTTGAGGTGGGGCGTGACTGCTCATATGTGTGCCACTTTGGGAGAGGCCGTGGCTAAGGCCACCGCCTTGGAGAGAGAGACCTGGCAGCCCCAGCAGCAGCAGCAACAGCAGTAGGGAGGAGCCTCTTCTAGGTCCTCACCGTACCAGCGTCCCGTAGGTAGTCGAGACAGTGCGACTTCTTCTTCTTAGGGCTCAGGCAGTTCGGGCAGTTCTGGTTTGCGCTCGAAGTTCAGGCAGATGACTACTCGCGGGGGTGGACGGAGTCAACCGCAGAAGTGTCAGTCGAGATTTGCAGAGCAGTCAGTCCAACAGGGAGCTGAGTAGGGCAAGCAGGAGGCAGTCTGTTACACTTGTGGTTTGCTAGGCCACTTTAGGAGGGATTGCCCGATGGGGCAAGTCCAGCAGCCGCAACAGCCACTACAGTACACACAACAGCTACCGCAATACCAGTTCCCTCCTCAGCAGCAGGCACCTCGTCAGCAGCAGTAGGGGCAGTATCATTTGCAACCTCAGCAGTTTCAGCGGCCTCAGCAGTTTTAGCCATACCAGCAGCAGCAGTAGTTTTCGCAGAACCAGCAGCCACCCCAGAAGCAGCAGGCGCCGCAGCGTGGGCATGGACGTGGTCATGTGATGGCTCTTACCAGGGAGCAGGATGAGGCGTCGAACCTAGTTATAATTACTTTGCCTATCCTTGGTAGAGCTGCCCGTGTTTTTGTTGATCCTAGTGCTTCCCTTTGTTTTGCTTCCGAGGAGTTTTACGAGTCCTTGGTTCGTCACACCTGTGAGAGACACTGTTATGTGATGGTCGATCTCCCGTCCGGTGATTACATGCGTTCTTTCGGTTACCTAGAGGGTGTCACAGTTGAGGTCCAGGGACACCAGTTGACGGCCAGGTTGTACACATTGCAGCTTCATGACTTTGACGTCATCCTAGGCATGAACTAGTTGGAGGCTTACTCAGATGTGGTGGATTGTCAGTGAAAGACCGTTCGGTTTGAGATACTTGGAGCACCTATTCTCTGCTTTCGAGGTATCCGGTCTACCCGACGACCTTTTATTTCCTTCTGTAGAGCTCGTCGTTTAATCCACGATGGCGGTGTCGCATATCTTGCTTCTGTTTGTTCCTTGAAGCCTAGCGGGTCGGTGATTTTTGATGTGCCTGTTGTTTGTGAGTTCTCTAATGTTTTTTCGGAGGATCTACCTGGGTTACCGCCTGAGCGGGGGGTAGAGTTCTCCATTAAACTTTTGCTTGGTATGATGCCTTTGTCTAAGGCACCTTATCGGATGGCTCCGGCTGAGTTGCGCAAGCTGAACCGCCAGTTGCAGGAGTTGCTTGAGCTGGGTTTCATCCGACCTAGTTGTTCGCCGTGGGGTGCACTAGTGCTATTCGTGAGGAAGAAGGATGGCATGTTGAGGTTGTGCATCAATTATAAGCAATTGAACCAAGTAACAGTGAAGAACAAGTATCCGTTGCCGAGGATCGATGGCTTGTTTGACCAGTTGCAGTCAGTCAGGGTGCTCTCAAAGATTGACTTGAGATCGGGGTACTACCAGTTGACGATCAGAGAGTTAGATATTGGCATGACAGCTTTCCGTTCGAGGTACAGTCACTTTGAGTTCATCGTGATGCCGTTTGGGCTCACGAACGCATCCGCAACTTTTATGGATTTGATGCATAGGGTGTTCAGTGAGTACCTGGACAGGTTTATGGTCATCCTTGTAGATGACATTTTGGTCTACTCGGCTTCGGAGGAGGAGCACGAGGAGCATCTGAGGATCATGCTAGAGACATTGCGGAGTCACCAAATTTATGCCAAGTTCGACAAATGCGAATTTTGGCTGAGGGAGGTGCAATTCTCGGGCACGTGATCTCAGGTTCTGGTGTGGCAGTGGACCCTACCAAGGTTGAGGCAGTGTTGTCTTGGGAGCAGCCCACTTCAGTGTCAGAGTTTTACAGCTTTCTGGGTTTGGCAAGCTATTATAGGAGGTTCATCCAAGATTTTTCCAGGATTATAGAGCCGTTGATCAGATTGACTAGACTTGAGGCCAGATTTGTGTAGACTGAGGACTGCGAGTGAAGCTTTCAAGAGTTGGCGACGAGGTTGACTTCAGCACCAGTGTTGGTCTTGCCATCAGGTAGCAAAGGTTTTGTGCTCTACACCGACGCGTCAAGGTCATGTTTGGGTGCAGTGCTGGTGCAGCATGGTGGGGTCTCGTCGCCTATGCTTCTCGGCAGCTGAAGAAGCATGAGGAGAACTACCCTACTCACGACTTAGAGCTGGCAGTAGTGGTGTTCACTCTGAAGTTGTGGAGGCACTATTTGTACGGCAAGGCGTTCGAGATTTTCACCGACCATCAGAGTTTGCAGTACATCTTCACTCAAAAGGATTTGGACTTGAGGCAGTGCAAATGGATAGAGTACCTAAAGGACTACGACCTTACCCTCTCCTATCACCCGGAAGGGCTAACGTCGTGGCAGATGCTTTGAGTAGGCATGTTCGCTTGGGTTCGTTGATGGTCAGAGAGTGGAGGCTATTCGAGAATTTGTCCCAAGGAGTTTTCTACCCTTTGAGGCGCAGAGACCATGCAGTGATGACCAGTTTGTCAGTTCGTTTGTTAGTGTACCGTCAGGTGTTGGAGGCACAGCAGGTAGACTCAGAGTTCGCAGATATTTTACAGATGCCAGATGTTGAGCTAGACGAGGACAGTGAGGTCAGGTTCAGAGGTAGATTGTATGTTCCCTATGATGTGCGCTAGGCGCTGTTGTCAGAGGCACACCGATTGAGGTATGCTGTTCATCCTGGTTCCACCAAGATGTATCATAATCTGAGGAGGTTCTTCTAGTGGCCAGGGATGAATAGGGGTGTAGCAAGTTTATTGCTCGGTGCCTTACCTGTGAGCAGGTGAAGGCTGAGCATAGGCATCTTGGTGGGGAGCTGCAGTCGTTACCCATTCTAGAGTGGAAGTGGGACTACATCACCATTGACTTTGTGGTTGGTTTGCCCCGTACTCCGCAGAGGCATGATGGCATCTGGGTGATTATGGATCGGTTGACCAAGTCAGTGCATTTCCATCCAGTCAGATGTATTGGTCAGTGGACAGGCTCGCCAGACTTTACGTGGACCGAGTTGTTATGTTGCACGGAACACCAGTTTTGATTGTTTCCAACAAAGATCTGAGGTTCACTTCTGGGTTTGGCACAGTTTGCAGAGAGCTCTTGGTACAGAGTTGAGTCTGAGTTCAGTGTATCACCCGCAGTCAGATGGGCAATTAGAGAGGACTATTCAGACTTTGGAGGATATGCTAAGAGCGTGCTGTTTAGACTGGAGTGGCAACTGGGAGTCACACCTTCTGATGGTAGAGTTTGCATACAACAACAATTATCACTCGAGCATTGGAATGGCACCATACGAGGCTTTGTATGGTCGGCCGTGCAGGACACCACTTCACTGGATCGAGGTCAGTGAGCGGAAGCTTTCGGGACCAGAGATGGTGCAGCAGTGTGCAGACACAGTCAGTTTGGTCAGGCAAAGACTTCAGGCAGCACAGAGTAGGCAGAAGAGCTATGCAGATATCTGCAGAAGGCCGTTATAGTTCAGCCTAGGTGACCTTGTGTTCTTGCGGGTTTCTCCGACGAAGGGCGTCATGAGGTTTGGCAGGAAGGGAAAGCTCAGTCCATGGTATATTGGGCCTTTCCCTATCGTAGAGAGGATCGGCGAGGTTGCGTACAGATTACGTCTTCCGAAGGAGTTGGCAGAGGTGCACGAGGTCTTTCACGTGTCACAGCTCAAGAGGTACGTTGCAGACCCGTCGCACGTGTTGGACTATTCACAGCTTGAGGTAGTGCCAGATTTGTCAGTGCTAGAGTACCCTGTCAGAGTTGCAGACCGCAGAGTGCAACAGTTGCGCAGGAAGTAGATTCTACAGGTAAAGGTTGTCTGGGAGAACCGCGTTGGTGGTGAGGCCACGTGGGAGCGCGAGGATGAGATGAGAGAGTAGTTCCCATATTTGTTTGATTGACCGGTACGTTGTTTTACCTTTTGTGTTGCTTCCTGTTGAAAGTGAGTTTCTTTTAATTTCGAGGATGAACTTTCTTAAGGAGGGTGGGATGTAAGACCCGGCCCCCTTGGGCCATTGGCCCCATCCTCAGGGTCACGATAGGAGAGCCCGTCGCGACAAGGTTGTGTCGCGACACACCTGGCCGTCGCGTTCTAGTCGCGACGGGGGTGGCCATCGCATTCTTGTCGTGCTGTCTGTAGGCGACGCGACTGCTTTTCTGATAGACTTGACTGCTGTCCTATCTGTTAGAACGGCCTTGTCGGGTGTCAGGTGCGTACAACGTTGACGTGACATAGTCAGCCTTTGTGTTCTTGTTTCTCGGTCTTCAAGGTTTGACTACTTTTGGTGTCGCATCGAGAATGGCCGTCACGACATGGTCGCGTCACCTAGGGGCATCACAACATGCTCGTTGTCACGCCGGCCAACCCGTCGCGTCGTGGGGCCCATCGGTTTAAGACTAAGGCCGGCGCCCCATTTCCCCCTCTCCCCCCATTCTTTCCTCTCCTTCCTCCTTCTTCTTCCTCCTCTGAGCTCTCTCTTCTCCGGTGGTTTCTCGACATCCTTGAGGTGCTCGTAGTGAGAGGTGATGCCCTGTTCGTGCAGGCAGCATGATCGTGGAGCTTGGAGCAAGGAGGAGGTGGCCATTCTGACGTGAAGGCTCCAACGGCTTAGCTCTACTCTTAGAGATAGGGACCCTCGACTCCTCTCACCCTAGCATGCTCCTTTCCCCCTTGAGATTGTAGTTTCTCCATGGTTTGGGGTTGTGGGGGTGTGAGAATCATGCTCGTGTGAGTGAGGATTCCATCGAGCGTAGATTCATTGTAATCCATCTTTTGTAGGGCTTGAGGGTGGTTTGTATGGTTTATGAGCTTTCTTTTATGTTTCCCATGCTCCCCTCCCCTGTGTGGATGTGATTGTACCGAATTTGGGGTGGTCTTTGGGAGGATCATCTCGGAACCCTTCTCGACTAAGAACGCGACCTGCATAGAGGTCGCGACCGGCTGGACAACCACGAAATCATCATGACGCTCTTGAGCATCGCGACATGGTCGC
The DNA here is from genome assembly GCA_014218235.1 of Colocasia esculenta. Classification (NCBI taxonomy): domain Eukaryota; kingdom Viridiplantae; phylum Streptophyta; class Magnoliopsida; order Alismatales; family Araceae; genus Colocasia; species Colocasia esculenta. The sequence goes on from CM024760.1 coordinate 57,639,806, forward strand.
GACTTCAGTAGAGACAGGTAGGTCTTGCGGAGTTCCGTTTCCTATGGAGTCTTCGTCGTTTCCACTTTTTACTGTACCCATGGCACCAGTGCTAGTTCCCTAGTACGGTCGTACACTAGTCGTTAGCCCGATGCTCGAAACTTGAGGGCTTGTCCCGTGAGAGAGGTTGTTACCATTGCCTGTGACCCCTGTCCCCGCGTGCCTGTTGAAGGAGTACTCCAGGCGGTGGGCATGCTCGAGTCGCCGACTCTAGAGCGGAGGGGAAAATGGTGGTTAGGATAGTAGCGTTGAGTCGTTTGCAAAGCTCTTGTGGTTGGTATGGGACGCCGAGGTTGTTTTGAGTCCTTCTCGGCGCAGGCCAGTCAGTCCTTTTCTCACTGCCTCGCTCTTTGCCGCCCCAGAACTGCTTAGAGAGGCTAGGCGTGGGACTGTAGTGCGGCCAGACTACGACTGTTACTGTTGTGCTACTTTGTGTTCCTACCTCACTCTGATGAGAGCGGCGTTGAGTCGTTTGCAGAGCTCTCGTGGTTGGTCTATGACACCAAGGTCGTTTGGAATTCTTCCCGGCGCAAGCCAGTCAGTCCTTTTCTCACTGCCTCCCTCTTTGCGGCCCCGGAACTGCTTAGAGAGGCCAGGCGTAGGACCGTAGTCCAACTAGACTACGATAGTTACTGTTGTGCTACTTTGTGTTCCTGCCTTACTCTGATGAGACGTGGAGGTTTAGACCTAGGTCGGGGATAAGACGTCAGTGGACGCACCTGACCAGTTGACTAGTGGTAGTATTTTCCGTAGCTAGTGTCTCTTGTCTAGGCAGGGTTCACTCTGTCTGTGTAGCTAACCGTGTGGTGGTCATGACGTGCAGGTTCTTCAGAGTTTCCGACTGTGGTGTTCTCCGTACCATTTCTAGTTAGTAGCTTAACTTTCGTGCTTTCCTATGTAGGTAGAAGATATAACTGTTGTTATTTAATTAATTTATATATATATATATATATATATATATATATATATATATATATATATATATATATATATATGTTCTTCTGCCTCTTAGAGCCAGTAGGAGATTGGTAGTCCCTACTGAGCTTCTGTTGTGAAGCTCATCCTTCCTTTTCCAGGTGAGACTTCTCAGCAACAGCAGGGCGCGCGCCGAGTGGAGGAGATGGGGTGGTAGTCTTCGTCCCCGTAGCTAGTAGTGGTTACCATTTTCAGTTGTACGTTACCCTTGGGGTATGCCCCTAAGGGACTTGTTCTTCCCCTGTCTTTACTTGTACTAGTTGTGTGTGTTGGGACTGTACCTAGAGCGATACGCAGTGGTCTCGCTCTTCTTTCTGCTTCCATGTGTGTGCTTCTAGTTAGCAGTTGACGTTTATTTCCTTTACATATTCTGTTAGACTTGTGTTATAGCCCTTCCGGGGCCTCGGATCCGTGGGCGGCAACCGCGAAAATTGGGTCCTTGGCTTGGGTCGATGGTCGGGTTCTCGGGGGCGTTACAGGCACTGTAGTCAATCGAGTCTTTAGCTCCTGGAAACTTCTTTCACAAGCTTTGGCCCACTCGAACTTAACTCCCTTCCTCGTTAGCCTTGTCAAGGTAGCCACAATAGAGAAAAATCCCTCAATGAACCTTCTATAGTAACCAGCCAAGTCAAGGAAACTCCTGATATCGGCAGATGATCTGGGTGTCTCCCAATCAAGGACAGCTTCCACCTTTGCCGGGCCCACAGAAACTGTTGGTCCTTTTGCTACGACAGCAATCTATCTAGAGGGGGGGTGAATAGATTTTCTGAATAAAACATAAACTTAACACACAAATTATTACAACTAAAATTTTGGTTAGTTATGTGATATTGTGAGATAAAGAGTAGCAGTGCGGAAGCAAATAGATAATCACACAAAGCACACAAGGATTTTTATCCTGGTTCGGTACTTCACAGAAGGAAGACCTACATCCAATCCCCAAGCAAAATCTTGGGATTTCACTAATCTAGGTACAATCCCCCCAAGGATATACAACCCCCAGCTCCCTGCTAGTCCTCTTCCTTTCCGAGTAGGAAGGATACTCATTTCTATTACAGGTCAAGAAGCTAACCTCCAAGAATAAACCCCAGTGCGGTTCTGCTAGACTTAAACCCCCAGCTGGGTGCTATAGTGAGAACAGTCCCTCAGCTGGACACAACCTGCCAGTACCCCACTGGCCTTCTGTTCACACAAGAAAAGGCTTACTGTAAACAGTCCTACAGCCGGACAGAACTCTTTCTTAGAGAAGAAAGATCAGACTGAGAGATTTACAAGGATGGACTCTAACTCAGAAATTCTTAGCTGAAAGACTCTCCCCAAAATTACAATGTAGAGCAAAGGGAGTGAAGAGAGGAAGGAGCTTGAAATCTTGAAGACTTCAGATGGTTGCTTGCACACTTCATCTTGGGCTCGAGCTCTTTCTCTCTTGCTTTGAGTGTATGTGGAGTTGAGGCTTCTTACTGGATGTACACTCTTTGAATGATCTTCAGAAAAGCTCTCATGTTGTTCTACAGCCTTGCTTCATCATTTATAGAGCAGCTTTGAACAGATCTGTTGAGAGATAGCCGTTGGAACTTTTAGATCCGTTGGAATTGTTGTAGTTGTTGCCTTTTGACCGTTTAGAGAGAGAGAGCTCTAGTTTCCTTTGTATTTTGATGAGCTTATTATCCAAAGGTTCTTCAGTTTTGCTTCAATAAATGCATGTTACAAAGACAAGACGAAAGGAAGAGCATCTCCATACCTGTGAGGTAGGTGAGTCAGAAAAATACAGAAAGAAGGTATGGAAACCTTGTATGCACAATCTTTTAGACAGACAGATATGCTAAAAAGGCAAAGTATGGGTCTGTCAGTGGTAGGTGAGACATGTTAGATGCCATGCGCCTGAGAATACATAAATACACTGTGTCTATTGTATCCATGAAAATCCAAAGCAAAGACATGAAGACCAAGAGGCTGAGATCAAAAATATTTTAGAAATAGTTTGCACAGGATTTAGATGAATATTTTAAGTTTAATATGACTTGTCCTGTTAGAGAAAATAATAAAATAATGATATTTCTGATGGATTAATAAGATATAAAAGATCCATTAAAATGGATGTGAAAAGATTAGGAGATAAGCTTACAGTAGGTGTTAAGCCTAAAACAGATTAGAAGAAGTATTAAGTACATAATTAACAGTGAAGTCGAATTTATAAGAACATACAATTTGACTGAAGGAGTAGAAGTGATTCGACTCTAACAAGGTAATTCGACTTCTGAAAAAGAAACAAGGCTATTCGACTATAGCAGTCGAATACTATATAGATCGATTTCTGAGGCATTCGACTGTGGCAGTCGGAAATGACAGTCGAATCAAGAGTTGGGTTTTGTAAGGCATTCGACTGTACCAGTTAGAGATGACAGTCGAATCAAGAGTTTAAATTTTAAGAAGCATTCGATTGTGGCAGTCAGATACCATGAAGATCAAATTCTGAAGCATTAGACAGTATCAGTCGAAGAGGACAATCGAATCATGTTTTGAACTTTGAAAGGCATTCGACTGTAACAGTCGGATTCAGTATGATAACAGTATGTATGTTGTGGACTTAGAAAAAATCTGAGCAGTCAGAACATGCGCCATTCAAACAATGTTTATAACATATATTTTTTCTGTGATATTACTATAGTGCATTTGAAGATTATTTATGCAGATGCATTAAATGTATGTTTATACTTATAACTGAATTGCATGAGTTTTAGGTATCACCAAATCATAAGATAAAGAATAGTCATGAGTTTTTAGTTATCACCAAAACATGAGATATATAAAAGAGTGGTTCAACAATCTCCCATATTTTGGTGATGAGAAAACTCAATCAAAAACTATGTGAATTTTCTTAAAGAGAATTTTGGAATAGAAAAATTCACAAATAAAATACTCTCCCCCTTTTTGTCAATAACAAAAAAGGAAAGATCTTACCATTTGCTATTACTCCCTTTTGTAAATACTTCTTACCAAATGTTGTTGGAGAGGGGTTCAACAATCTTTTGTCATGAATATGTAACTCCCCCTTAGAGTAGGGCTCCCCCTAAGCATGAGGCTCCCCCTGAATGTGAGGCAGTTAGATCTTCAGGGTTCCTCTGATCTATCAACCAATATGGTCATTATCTGTCGTATTTTCACTTGTTGGTTTTGACATATCCACTTGTTGTTTGTCAAGTCTTCAAGATTTTGCCTGCATTTATCTAAAAAAAAACTTGCAAACATTGTTAGTAACACCATAAAATTAAATACAGATCCGTGACTACTCCCCTGTTAGATGTGATTTGGATGAAGAGCCAGCAGTCACCAATGTCTTGAGTATCCTTTGTTCCTAATGCTTCAAGGTTGTCCTGCAAACATCTTATTCAGAAGTAGGTACCCAATTCTTTTTGGGTCCTTGATGGTTAGATGTATGAAAATATCCTTTCGGAATCCATACTAGGTGCCTGGTTGTGCAGGTGTTTACTGTGTGTCCTAATTTATTGCCATGAGAACAGCAATGAATATAATTTATTTTGCAGTTCTTATTGTCTTTGTGATATCTGTTGAGAACACGATTTTTAGAAGACTTTTTCTTTTGATAGAACTTGTTTGTTACAGGGACCTTTTTCTGAGGCATCTTGGTTTTGTTTTACAAATTTTGGCAAAGGATAATTTTTAGACATTATAACTTGTTTTCCCTTTTTAGAAGGTTTGTATCCAAGGCCTTGTTTATTGTTATCAGTTTTAGAGCCTTTTAAGCATAGAGCTAGAGAAGTTTTTCCTTTTGTAAATTTTCTAACTGATTCTTTTAAATAAAGATTTTCTTCAGTTAGAGTTTTCAATTTTTCTTCTAACGTTAATTTTTCATTATTCTTGCTCCTCAAATTTTCATTCAAAAGAGAATTATTATCTTTACTTTCCTTCAATTGTTTTTCCATTTGTTCTATTTCTGATTTAAGATCAGAATTAGTGTTTTCCAAACAAGTAAGGTTGCTCTTGATATTTTTTAATTCTTTTGCAACAACCTTGTGATTATCATAAAGTTCATTAAAAACTTGTTCTAAATCTTTAGATTCTGATCCTAAATCTGTGCAAGAATCAAAAGATGAGTTAGAATGTACCTCATCTAGCCCTACTATGAGGGCTAGACTTACCTGCTCCTTTTCTAAATTTGAGCTTGATGAATATGATGTGGAGACTTCTTCATTGTCCCAAGCAGCAGCCATTGCTTTTCTTTTGAATTTCTTGTGCTTTTTCTTGGACTTTTCTAACTGACCAGTCTTCTTAAGTCTTGGAAAATCTGGTCTTAGATGTCCAAGTTTTCTGCATTCATAACAGATTGGTTCTTTTTCCTTTTTCTCCTTCTTTTGGATCCGCCTTGATCCATTTTTCTTCTTCTTCGTGAGGATCTTCTGAGGTTTGGACAGTACATCATCTACATCACTGTCTTCAGAACCTGCATTTTCTGAACTAGAAGAAGAGGAGGAAGGAGCAGCTAAAACTTTGAAAGCATTAGTAAATTTCTTTTTGGATGAGCTTTTAGATAGTCGCTCCATGTTGATCTCATGTGCCATCAGTGATCCTATCAGCTTTTCTAATGACATAGATGTAAGGTCATTAGCTTCTTCGATGGCTATGACTTTTGGAGTCCACTGGCTTGGTAGAGATCTGAGGATCTTTCTTACCATATCTCCGGTGTTGTACATCTTTCCAAGCCCTGCAAGACCATTAATAATGTTAATAAATCTGCTATACATTTGTGTAATGGTCTCACCTGTCATCATTTGGAACTTCTCATATTGAGTGACCAAGATGTCAATCCTGGTTTATCTGACTTTATCTATTCCTTCATATGTGAGCTTCAGCTTGTCCCACATTTCTTTTGCTGATTTGCATGCTGAAATCCTGTTGAATTCGCTTCTTGTCAGGGCACATCATATTAGATTTTTTGCTTTACTATTCTGGGACAACATCCTTCTGTCGTTATCTGTCCATTCTTCTCTAGGGTTGAGGACTACCAGATCTCCTTCTTCTATGATGGTCCATAGTTGATAATCATAACCTTGAAGGAAGAATTCCATCCTTGTCTTCCAGTAGTTGTAATCTTCACCATCGAACAAGGGGGGTTTGTTGACAGATTGGCCTTCAACAAATCCTTGAGCTGCTATGGATCTTTGCTCTTAGATTGTTGGATCTTCTATAAAGTTCAGAGACCCGCTCTGATACCACTTGTTGGCCCTTTTGGTACGACATCAATCTATCTAGAGGGGGGGTGAATAGATTTTCTGCATAAAACAGAAACTTAACACACAAATTATTACAACTAAAATTTTAGTTAGTTATGTGATAGTGTGAGATAAAGAGTAGTAGTGCAGAAGCAAATAGACAATCACACAAAGCACACAAGGATTTTTATCCTGGTTCGGTACTTCACAGAAGGAAGACCTACATCCAGTCCCCAAGCAAAATCTTGGGATTTCACTAACCGAGGTACAATCCCCCCCAAGGATATACAACCCCCAGCTCCCTACTAGTCCTCTTCCTTTCCGAGTAGGAAGGATACTCACTTCTATTACAGGTCAAGAAGCTAACCTCTTGCAAAAAACCCCAGTGCGGTTCTGCTAGACTTAAACCCCCAGCTGGGTGCTATACTGAGAATAGTCCCTCAGCTGGACACAACCTGCCAGTACCCCACTGGACTTCTCTTCACACAAGAAGAGGCTTACTGTAAACAGTCCTATAGCCGGACATAACTCTTTCTTAGAGAAGAAAGATCAGACTGAGAGATTTACAAGGATGGAGTCTAACTCAAAAATTCTTAGCTGAAAGACTCTCCCCAAAATTACAATGTAGAGTAAAGGGAGTGAAGAGAGGAAGGAGCTTGAAAGCTTGAAGACTTCAGATGATTGCTTGCACACTTCTTCTTGGGCTCGAGCTCTTCTCTCTTGCTTTGAGTGTATGTGGAGTTGAGGCTTCTTACTGGATGTACACTCTTTGAATGATCTTCAGAAAAGCTCTCATGTTGTTCTACAGCCTTGCTTCATCTTTTATAGAGCAGCTTTGAACAGATCTGTTGAGAGATAGCCGTTGGAACTTTTAGATCCGTTGGAATTATTGTAGTCGTTGCCTTTTGACCGTTTAGAGAGAGAGCTCTAGTTTCCTCTGTATTTTGATGTGCTTATTATCTAGAGGTTCTTCAGTTTTGCTTCAATAAATATCTGTTACAAAGACAAGACAAAAGGAAGAGCATCTCCATACCTTTGAGGTAGGTGAGTCAGAAAAATACAGAAAGAAGGTATGGAAACCTTGTATGCACAATCTTTTAGACAGACAGATATGCTAAAAAGGCAAAGTATGGGTCTATCAGTGGTAGGTGAGACATGTCAGATGCCATGTGCCTGAAAATACATAAATGCACTATATCTATTGTATCCATGAAAATCTAGAGCAAAGACATGAAGACCATGAGGCTCAGATCAAAAATATTTCAGAAATAGTTTGCACAAGATTTAGATGAATATTTTAAGTTTAATATGACTTGTCCTGTCAGAGAAAATAATAAAATAATGATATTTCTGATGGATTAATAAGATATAAAAGATCCATTAAAAATGATGTGAAAAGATTAGGAGATAAGCTTACAGTAGGTGTTAAGCCTAAAACAGATCAGAAAAAGTATTAAGTACAGAATTAACAGTGAAGTCGAATTTATAAGAACATACAATTCGACTGAAGGAGTAGAAGTGATTCGACTCAAACAAGGTAATTCGACTTCTGAAAAAGAAACAAGGCTATTCGACTATAGCAGTCGAATACTATATAGATCGATTTCTGAGGCATTCGACTGTGGCAGTCGGAGTTGACAGTCGAATCAAGAGTTGGGTTTTGTAAGGCATTCGACTGTACCAGTCGGAGAAGATAGTCGAATCAAGAGTTTAACTTTTAAGAAGCATTCGACTGTGGCAGTCAGATACCTTGAAGATCAAATTCCGAAGCATTCGACTGTATCAGTCGAAGAGGACATTCGAATCATGTTTTAAACTTTCAAAGGCATTCGACTGTAACAGTCGGATTCAGTATGATAACAGTATGTATGTTGTGGACTTAGAAAAAAATAAAAAAAAATCTGAGCAGTCAGAACATGCGCCATTCAAACAATGTTTATAACATATATTTTTTCTGTGCTATTACTATAGTGCATTTGAAGATTATTTATGCAGATGCATTAAATGAATGTTCATACTTATAACTGAATTGCATGAGTTTTAGGTATCACCAAATCATAAGATAATGAATAGTCATGAGTTTTTAGTTATCACCAAAACATGAGATATATAAAAGAGCGGTTCAACAGAAACACCCTCTCCAGAAATAACATGCCCCAAGAAGTGAACCTCCTTCATCCAGAAATTACACTTACTGAATTTAGCATACAGTTTGTGTGTTCTCATGACTTCAAGTACAATCTTCAAATGCTCCTGATGAGTCTCCTCATCAGGTGAGTAGATCAGCACATCATCAATAAAAACCACAAAAATAGTCATGATACTGCCGGAAAACCCTGTTCATTAAATCCATGAAAACCGCTGTAGCATTCGTCAACCCAAATGGTAAGACCAGGAATTCATATTGGCCATATCTTGTCCTAAAAGCCGTTTTAGAGGAATCCTCTAGCTTGATTCGGAGTTGATGATATCCAGAACGAAGATCAATCTTAGAAAACATAGAAGCTCCACGCAACTGGTCAAACAAGTCATCAATACGAGGCAAAGGATACTTGTTCTTACTAGTCACTTGATTTAGCTTGTGGTAGTCAATGCATAGCCTCATCGACTCGTCCTTCTTCTTCACAAAAAGTACAGGTGCTCCCCAAGGTGATACGCTTGGCCGAATAAAACCCTTGTCTAGCAATTCCTGCGGCTACTTCCACAATTCCGCCAATTCCGCTGGTGCCATACGGTAAGGCGCAATAGATATAGGTGCAGTACTAGGTACTAACTCAATACCAAACTTAATCTCCCTTGCAGGTGGCAAACCAGACAAGTCCTCGAGAAAAACATCGCTGAATTCTCGAACAATCTCAATATCTTCCACGGTCAATGCCTTCTTCGAATCCTTAGATATCACCACACTAGCAAGAAAACCACTACAACCCTTGTTCAACATCTAGGTTGCCTTCAAGGCTGAAATTACAAACTTACTTGTCATGTTCTTGGGTAAAGGGTGGAAAAACTCATATTCACCAGGAATCTAGAAAATAATGATCTTCTTCCTACAATCCATAAGGGCATAATTCTCCTCGAGCTAGTCTAAGTCCAAAATAGCATTGTAGTCCTTCATCTTCAACAGATAAAAGCTACCAGGAAAATCTCGCTCTTCAATACTCACATGAAGCGAAGAAAAACACTGCCCAGTTAACATAGTTCCGGTTGGAGTATGAACAGATAATGGAACCTCCAATACTTTAGGAACCAAATCACTCTCCTTCATCAAGACTTTAGCAAACTTCTCGAAGATAAAGCTATGCATAGCACCAGTATCAAATAAAACACGAGCATGCATACTCATAATCAAAATCATACATTTTGTGACGTGCTCTGCCAACTCAGCCTCATCTCTCGCCAAAGCAAACACTCGAGCCTGAGCCCTCTGTCTCCCTGCTAGTCTCGGTGCTGGTCTAGCTGCTACTGGTGCTGCTGCTACTGCAGACTGCTATGCCATCTTCAGACAATCACGGATCTTGTGGTTCTTGTCACCACACCTCAAGCATCTACCAGAAGTCACCCAACAAACATCTCCTCCGTGACACTTTCCACACTTAGAACACAAAGGCTTCTCTGCAACTGTGCCATTGCTCATAGTCGGTGCAGCCACTCTCGCTGGCACCACTACCCTGGGCGGAAACACTGGGGTCTTCTTCTTCTTGTCCTGTCCCTGAAATGCTGATCCAGGCCTCTTCAAGGAAGCCCTCTTCTCCTCCAGATACACCTCCATCTCAGCTTCCTGCATGTATGCTGCTGACAATGCCTCCTCCATTGATTGATGCCCGAATGCCACAAGTCTAGTCCTCAAGGACGGCTTCAACCCCATGATAAATTTCTTCACTTTCCTCTGCTCATCAGCCACTATGTGAGGTGCATACTTTGACAGCTTCGCGAATCTAGCCTCGTACTCTATCACACTCATTGACCCTTGGGTCAATGTCAAGAACTCCTAGTCCATGCGATCCTGCACATGCTCTGGAATATACTTCGCCCTGAACAGGCGAACAAACTTACTCCATGCAACCTCAACAGCTCCATCATCAAACTGTGTGCGTAGTACTGACAACCACCACACATCGGCACGCTCCTGCAAAAGAAGGTAGATAAATCTAAAGGTGTACTAGGAACAACACACATAACACTTCTAGAATCTTCATTACCTTAAGCATATAGGTGGCTAATGCCACTCACTCCTCTTCCGTGCATCTTATAGCATGAAATATCTTCTCTATCTCCCACAGCCAACTCTCCGCCATGATTGGATCACTCTCCCTCTTAAAGAAAGGTGGGGTCATCCGCCTGAATCGCTCCATCACCGAGACACCTCCAAGGCCTGCCTCATGAGCAGGTGCCTATGCCTACATCCAAGTCGATTTCTTAGTTGGATTCTTCAATTCAACAACTTGGTAACACTTCCTAAGTACCAACCTGAGCCTGCACTTGCCCTTGCAAGGCAGCTGCCGTCTGTGCCTGAGTCTGCATCACGTGTACAAGTCCTTGCATCAATGCTCCATAGTCCACAGGTGGTGGTGGGGGTGGTAAAGGTATGCCTGTCTGATCTGGCGCCTGCTGAGCTGGGGCCTGCGAACCTCCCACTGACTCATCGCCTCGGGCTGAACCTACTCCTCTATGACCACGGGTAGCCATACTCTGCAAAACACGCATTTATTATGATAACCTATTATCCTACATAAATCTTGGACTAATTCTTTGTGCAGACTTAAGGATATGAACACAGTGTTGATATTTCATTTATGTACATGCTCAACCTGGGACGCTCTGATACCAATCTTTGTAACTCTCCTCTTGGACCCGGTACAGTTGTACCAACTCACATCGGATCCAATAGAGGAATTACAATGGAAAATATCCAACAATAATCGGTTCAGATTGAGATATACATAAATGACAATTTAAATTCCAACAAGTTGCAACGGAATATGAAATTTAATTTTTTCAATCAACATTGTATCCAAATACCAAGTCTAAAACATAAAAGATGAACTATAATAGTCCAAAGTTATAACAGTTCATAAGTCCAAATAACGTAATGCTCAAAGTACAACTTATTCTCACATACAGTCTCTCTCAAACACACTCAAAGAAAAGAACTAGACCTCCACGTCCTCACGCTCCGAGTCAGAGTGTACTAACTCCTCGGTATCTTAAGTCTCTCCTGAAATGTTAATCAAGTGTGAGTCTACTAGACCCAGCAAGCAACAAGGAAAGATAGTTCAAGATTTATCATATACTAAAGTTAAAACATGGTAGCATATCCCTTTTCTTTTTCTTGATACCATATAGCTCTCCGTATCAACATGCTATAATTCATTTAGCAATCACTTTACAAAAGATGATAACTTATCATGTAAATAAGACAATCTCATATAACATGTGGATTTCATCACATAATAAAACAAAGCATTAAACCTTTGTATGTGGCATGGCATATAGTCAAAAACTTATAACATGTATTTAATGTCATTTAGCATGTAGACCATATCATGATGCATGTAGTCAATTAACATGTAGCAAGTAGTTCATTTATCATGTAGCATTAGTTGCCAAGACATAGCCCCACTATTAATAGAGATCATGTAGAGAAAACATTTACTTATCACCTAGGTAAAACAGTGATGAAGTCTTGGTTATTGTGCAATACCGAGGAAAGTCCTTCCCACCTTAACCCGTAGAACATGTCTACCTCTAGGATTTCAATCCGTTGCCCACGGATTCATGTAGTCAATTCATGTAGGTGAACCATTACCATAGGGGCATTCCATGCAATGTCTTATTGGCCATATCATTTCAGAATTATGATATACATGTTTTTATACAATTATGAAATTACATCATGCAATTTATAAATTCATGCATAATTAGCAAAACTATAATGCTAGATTACATAACATATTTTCTCATTTATGAAGTCATTATTCTACTGTACAACAGTAACCTAACATGACACTACTTTTACTGATTTCATCATGATTTATCATTCATACTCTTTTCTCAATTAATTGATTTCTATGCACATTTTTACCATTCAGAAAATCATAACAGTGCGTACGGTGCTCTGAAATTTTCAAATTTTTTTTATAAATTCTATTTCTAATCATGCTTCACACATATAAATTTTCATAATTTTCTGAGTTCTATATCATTTCTTATGATTAATTATCATAAAATTAAACTACTTAGCATGGTATAACAGTAGAAGAATCATACAATTACTGTGTAAAACCTGAGCACAATGGGTATATAATTCCATCCAATCAGAAGTACAATTCTCAATAAAACATCACAATATGGATCAAGCTTGCAACTATTTCATTCTCTATTTACTTAATCAAGAAAATTCTTTAAAACATCCATGCATGATCCATATATCATTGCCATGATTTTCCTATTTCATAACAATAAAGATCTTACATAACAGAGACTAACCGAAAGTTCTACACATGCATAGTTCACAGAATATACACAGAATCAGAATCTGGTAGAAAACAACACTGATGATGTAACGACCCTCCTTATACCGGTACGATTATACCAATCCACGTCGGTACAAAGAACGACATCACAGTGGGACATTTATCCAATCACTAAATGATAGGTTGATATGTACATGAATAACAGTAAATTACAGCGGAAATCAAATAACAACTCTTATTCCATCATCATCACATAATCCACAGTCTATATAGAATTAAAAGAAATAGCCAATGTCCACATTATTACAACTTCAAAATAAAATACATTGTCCATATGAATTACACAATTTAATTGATTACATACTAATGCAAGAAAAGTAACAACGCAGAAGTCTCCACAAAGGTAGCTACTCCTCGCGCTCGGAGTAGCTCCTCACTATGTCTTCCACGGGAGTGGAGACACCTGTCACACCTGTATGTCGAAGCAAGGGTGAGTCTTCTAAAAGACCCAGCAAGCAATCCAAAGATGGCATCCATACACATATCATATACATGCTAGCCTTTTTAAACATTTGGGAATAAACATAGTACATGCTTCATATCACTTAACTAAATAAATATGAAAATCCTATAGCATGCTTTCTACACGTTGTAACCAACATGATTCAAAGGCTCAAATCTTATTCAATTCATTTCACAATTATGTACAACTAGAGCATGGAACTATGTACATGATAATTAGCACACCTAGCATGATGTCTAATCAATTTCACATGCTATTACAACATTTAACCACCTATTTAGCTCGCTGTTTTAACATAAATAAATCACATGTACATAAGTTCACATCTATTTGCATGCTAACACATTCATTTAACACTTTCACATGCTCATCTTTCACATTGCACAATTAACATGTTCACATTCACATATTCACATTGTTTACACTTAGTTGACGTGACACATAGTCCAAACCACCATTAGAAGGACACACTTACACATACACATACCCGTCACCTAGGCAACACATTGACGAATCTTGGTTAACTCAACAGAACCGGGAGAAGCCCTCTCCACCCTAACCAGTGGTACTTGTCCACCTCCAGGATTTCATCCTAATGCCCATAGGATATCACACATAATGAGCCTTCCCGTAGGGACTTTACTACAGTACAACTTCACAGCCCTCTAGGGTAGCAGTGTTAATGTCGGCACAATTTTACACATTCACATTTTATCACATTGTTCACATGCACCATTTCACACACTTACATGTATTTTTAACTAATCACAAATGCATCAATTTACAGAACATGGTACTTTTGTTTCACAGTGAAAATTAACTCACAACCTAAACCTAATCATGTTGCTAATCACTGAATTTCACATAATTAGAATTAAAATGATTAATATGGTCAATTGCACTTGCTAGACTAATCACAGCACCTACTGATGTCAATATAGCATGAAAGTTTTATCACAGGAGCTACACAGATTATATATCACATATCCAAATTTTCAAATTTTTCATAACTGTAAACAAATTTTAACATTTATTAAGAAATTCCTTTAAATATGATCCACTGTAAAACAATCATACCTAACAGTTTCAAAACCCGAAATAAGTCAACATATGATCATGGAAATTTCATGAAACCCTAATATACCATGGATCTATTTATTCAGGATTTATTATGGTTAGACCAATGCCATTATTCATTTACAGAAATTTTAATAAATAATACTATGCACAGAAATTTGATCTACCCTTATGACATGACCTGATGACTGTACCTGACTAAATAAAAATTTCAAAGTATGTACATATTCTCAGAAATCCGACAAACACACAACATAGATCAAAATAGCCATTCTGTAAAACCTGAAGAACTTGGCGGCAAAGGGGTTGCCGCCAACCGGGGTTAATGGCACAAGATGTTGCCGCTAACTCAGGATCTTGATGGCAGCAAGCTTGCCGTCAAGTTCCTGTCTGCAGAAACACAGACAGACCGCACATAACATGACGAATTGGGGGTTCCAAGACACGAGGAAAAATCCAATAAAATCCTAGGACCTAAAGGACATGGATAGGGATGAAATCCCTAGATCACTTGCCTGGAATAAAATTGCTAGTGGAATTATTTTGTCGAAGATGCCCTCCTCGGCCAAGCCAAGTGGGTGCTCAAAATCCTCCCAGATCCGGTCCTTGTGTCAATGTAGGTTGCACACCAGAGTCGGAGAAGCCTCACCAATGTCCAGGGTACCTCCCAGTCGATGTAGATCACTGGTAGGAACTCCCAATCGCCAGATCAAAGTGCACAAAGTTTGGGTTTTCTCACAGAAAGCCCTAGGGTTTCTCAAAGTCCAAAAGGCCTAATCTCACCCAAGGCGAGGTGTTTTATAAGCTTAAGGCTTCGGGGAACGAGTTAAGGATAGGATCCTACCATTGGAGGTGGGTTTCCAATTCCATAATCGAAGAGAACGTGACCGTTTCCAGATCTGAAAATACAATAAAAACTGAGAAGTAAACGGCCAAATGCTGCCATTAACAGAAAATAAATGGCCATCGATCTGAACGTTGACTTGCCCTTAACGTCAAGGGATATTGACATTAATTGGCATTTCGGCCAGAACACAGAAATCAAATAAACATGCACTCACCTTATAAATTACATACTCCATACATCATATTATTTAAATACAATATGTACAACGTAAATAAAAACAATATGTACATAAATAGACATGTACATACAAGTGTACATATACACAACATCATTTATACATCATATGTACAGAAATAAACACATATATGCATATTCACATATGCACATAAACAATATACACAAAAGTAAATAAACATCATATGACAAAGTCCACAGAATGAGAACAAAGTTCGAGGGTCTTACAGATGAACTTAACGGTAAGATATGCTACCGTTTACACAGGTTAACGACAACATACCATGTCGTTAATATCAGTTGACGGCGGCACATAGCACACAGAACTTTAACCCCTTCCTACATTTTATTTCATGGGTTTAAAAATCCTAAAAAATGGTAAATCTATAGAATATAGTATCCTAAACCATTTCCCCATGCTACTTTCCTCTAACCCTCCTTCTGGAGTCACGGGTAAAGATTCGAAGACGCCCGCCTTGGACACAAGGCAGTCCTCTTCCACCATCTTCAGTCTCTCGATCCGACCTCCAAGACTGCAACCACTCCTGGAGAACCTTTTGTTCACGGTCCTTGTTGATCTCCCATGGTTCAGTTGGCTTCAGATCGCACGAACACCGCACTACAACCCTTCCTTTGGCCCTCTTTTCTCACCTCTGAGACAGGGCAAAAACCCTTTCCCAAAGGCTAAATTGCGGTCTTGTAAGGACTCCTACAGACCATCTAAGCTTCAATTCTGACCTTTGAAACAAAAATGCCCCGATCTTCCCATTAAATGCTTTGGAAACGGCCGACATTTTCTTCCCAAAACGGTAACAACAAAAACTGGCAAGTCAGGTTAACATCAACATATGTTGTCGTCGACTATGAAGTTGACGTCCATCGATCCTGTCGTCAAACTATTTGCCCGAAAAACCAAATATTCCAGAAAATTATAAATGTCACAATCCCCTGTCGTTAACAGACAATAGACTACAATCGATCATGTCGTTAACTGTAGTCAACATCAGTAGATCATGACGTCAAGTTCATCAAAGTTACAGTATACTGTTACATGCAGAAAACACATACACAATTCCATCATTCAATCCAGAAAAAAAAAATCTAGGGCACTGTAGGCTCTGTGGTGGTACCTCGTGGTGGTAGGTACCCTTACCCTTCGTGGATAGCTTTGTGTTGTGGTATGTCGTGTACCAGCCTCTTTAGGTGTTGATGTGAATTTGTGTTTTGTGGAGGTCATGTGGTGTGGCCTTCCACTCGATGTGTTTTACCCTTCGTTGGGTAAGCTTCAGAGTGTGGTTTAATGTGTTGTGAATTGGATTGATGATGCCAGTCCTATTACACTATATGGGTAGGTTGCATGTGATGCTTGTAGCCTAGGTAGTGGTTTGCCTGTGAGGCTTATGACTTAGGCGTTCAGTTGCTGTGGTGGTTTGCCTGTGAGGCTTGTGGCCTAGGCATTGCTGTTATTGTTGTGGTCTGATGTTTTTGTACTAGCCCTCCCGATTTCTGTACTTTCTGCAGATTGTGCTAGATAGTGAATTTTATTTTATTGCAGTTCAATTATGTCTAATGCGACTAAGTTATGGTTTGGCCTTCGGTGTTTCTAGTTGTAGACACCCAATTCTGGCCTATAAGTCGAACCACATTTCTTGTTATCTTAATGAGCCCCAAGTTGGTCATTCACCTTGAGCCCACCATTAGCCTTGCTTTGAGCCCATTAAAAGCTCAATTTTTATGATATCCCATCCATTATTCTTTTAAAAGAGTCCACAAGCCTTATTGCCCATTATTCTCCTTTATAATTGATCCATATTTTGAGAATATTCGATTTTCCTTGACGTGACGAGTCGAGGCCCCGCATTAGCCTTGTCGCGCCCCCCATGGCCGTCGCGACAGCCCATGCATGTCCATGCACGTGGCCATAGAGTCGTGACCGGAGTGGCCGTCGCGTTCATTCTTGTCGCGCCCCTACGATCTGTCGCGACTACATCCGCGGCAACAGCCTCCGCAACCACCTCCTAGTTATCCTCTTATGGCCTTTATCTTCATCCTGAAGTAACCTCCCAACCCCCTAGCCGCGGTTTGGGGTTGTGGGTCACCTTAGGACTCTCACCGATGGATTAACTTGGTATTATCACCTCATTTTGGACCTTTATCAATTAAAACGAGATTTTCTCTCTCCTATCCTATATAAGCAAGGCCTCTCCTTCAGAGGAAGAAGGGAGCCCAAATTTGCCACGAAGTGCTGCCCAATTCCTACCAGACATTGAACTTAGCTCGTGGCTCTCCCTTTCTCTCCCATTTTCCACTATTCTCTTCACTAAGCCATGCTTATTTCATCATCTATGGAGCTTGGAGCTTGAGGAGGGCGACTTCCACCTTCTTCCACAACTTCTACAGAACCCAAAGATGTCATCTGAAGCTAGGGAGTCACCCCTTTGGGACTCTTTCTTCCCTCTCCTCTCCTTTCTCATTCTTCATGCATTCTATTGATTTCTTTAGATAAGGTACATTTCTCCCTCTTCCCTCGTTTTATATACCCAAGGGGGCTTTAAAAACCACCCCAGGTTCGTTCCCTCCATGCTCACCTTCTTTACTTCATTTTTGAATAGATATTACGCTTAAACATGGCCTAACAAGGTTATTTTGTTGTTTCTTCATCTTGGCAGGCATCTAAAGCAAAGGTCCACGAGGAGCTCTTGTCCCCTGGCCGTTCGGAGGACAGGAAGAAGGTCCAACCATGTTTTCTCCCACACTGCAGAGGACGCGGCAAAGAAGGGCGTCGCGACAATAGAGATGCGCCCTGGTAGTGTTGGGTTGAGTGTGTTTTGGAATCTTTTAAAGTTGTATTTTAATGATAACCAATGAACATCACTCATACTTTGATCTCTGATTCGAAGTAATTTTAAATTGCTTGAGCTTCCGTATAAATTGGTTTTAGATCTATTCAACCCCCCCTTCTAGATCAGATCCATCCACCCATTCGATCCTAACAATTGGTATCAGAGCAGGTTAATGTCTGTTACTGATCTGATTTGATTGCTTCTGTTTGATCTCTGTGTTAATTGCTTGAACTATTTGCTTAATCTTTCACTGTCTCTGTGTGCTTAATCGCTCTTATTCATACATTTGGTATTAGAGCGGGTTAACCACTCTAATTGTTAGATCTAATTCCTTGTTACACTGATTCACTGTAGCAACCTAAATTTTTGAGAAAAATAAAAAATTTAAATAAAAAATTAAAAACTCAGCTAAAGGGATATTCAATGAAAAAAGTATTAAATAAAACCTATTAAATGGAAAAGAGTAGTGGCCTTTGCTTAATGGATCCTCTAGAACTTATTGGGTCAAAAATATGAATTTACAAAGGGAGAATAATAAGAAAATATCCTAAATTCGGAGTTTAATTATCTCCTAATTGGAAATGGATTATTCAAGCAATAAAAGTGGCAATTAGAGTTGGAATTGGATTCCTAAACCTACTCCATATAGTCTAGCACGAATTTAGATACTATCCTAACCCAATTAGAGATTGGAAAGTAAGAGAGGAAAGGTGGAGTTAGGAAATCTCTTAATTAAGAGGAATTTGAGTAGTAGTAGGAATATGAACTTTTATTTATATAAATACACCTCTTAAACCCTCATGGCCGGCCCTAGCTCGTGCAAAGAGGTTCTTGGACGTGGAGAAGAGGCAAGGAGGAGGAGAAATCGAGGAGAGGAAGATCCATCAAGCTTCTTCCTTCGTTCTTGGAGGTCTAAGCCCTAGAAGATAAATCGAGTCAAAGGTAGGCATTCTCACAAGCAAACTTAAATTAAACTCGTCTGTGGGTAGTTCCAATCACCGGAACAAAAGCCCTCTGGATTCCCTCTTTTTTATCGAGCCAATCTTTTGTTCTTGATTTTAGAAGATCTGCAAACATGATAACCCCGAGACATCATGTTTAATTCAATTCTCTATGAATACTTGATCCCATGCTACAAAATTCTTACTGTAGATACTTCATGCTGTTATGGATCTTTTGCCCCTAAAAGCCCTAAATTTCATCAAGCATGTTGATCGAATTTAATCAATCTTTCTCCTTGTTCCTTGTTCTGAATAACTCGTTCTTGCTCATGTTCAAACCCTATATGAACCATGCTCTCTCTCTAATTCCTATTTACTGGAAGTACTCTCGCATGTCTAGTTTCATTTTCCACTGGTTTCATGATTTTTAATCGTATATATAATTAGTTATGATTTTCTGAACGACCTTGTATCAAAATCTGATATTTCTGGACCGCAATCCAAGACAGAGCAGAACTCTGTCAGACTCAGGCCACGAACCTGAGAACGTGACGGCCCGACAGGTCACGTTCTCAAGCCCGTCGCGACGCTTTCCTTGTCGCTTTCTGAACGCGACAGTACCTACGTCGCGTTCTAGCCTTCTGTCCTGGCAGCCCTGTCGCGACCCTTTTCAGGCCCTGTTGCGATCTGCCCTGACCCTGTCGCAACCCTTACTGGCCTACGTTGCGATCACAAGATTTTGCATGAAAACACATAAAATTTGTTACTCTCACTTTCTAACAGTCATACACGCAGTAAAAACACTTGTTTTAATAGAGCTATATTGAATGCTTTAAAATACATATTCACGACTTCTTTTCTATCTATGATTTCTCTTACACATGCACGCTCATGAACCATCTATATATGGCTGAAATCTGGCATAAAATATCTCATAATGTATCTGGTAATTTATTGCAATAAAGTATATTAATTACCCTATTTTAAAGACTTGTATTCGTTTCTTGCGTTGTTTATATATCGATATCGATGCTCCACTATCCTAGAATTCCTCTAGAACGTCGAGCACCTATTTTTATATACACACTTTACTTGGCTTGTGGTGAACTCTCCGTCGGATATTCGTTTCGCCGGACTAGTGAACCCTTGCACAAGGCCTCCGTAAGTCTCCTCTGATCATGGATTCCCACATGGTCGACGAGCCGGTTGTACCCTAACACCCATTACACCTTTAAGGATCAATATGATCCAAACGGCTATTAGAAGTTCGCTCTTACCTTGAATCACGTCGGACCTCTGGACTTCTGCATAACATGGCCAGCAGAAAGATCGTGAATTCCACCTAACTGCCAATACGACGTGCGCGTGTTGTGCAACTGTTATTATCGCCTGTTTACTCGTTGTTTTACGTGATGTACCCTTAGCTCTCATCTATACTCTACTCGCTCATCTATTCACGTTCCCTCTACTATCTCGTCTATTTATCTAGTGCTCTTAACTATTCTTGGTACTCTATATTGGCCGTTGACTGATTGTCTAAAGATACAATATAACCAATGCCTGTCAATATATAAAAGGCCCGATCTGGTCCTGGGATGTGCGCCCGAAAGTGCTAGTGCCCATGGGAGTTAAATGATCAGAGTGTTTGGCATTAGACTCAAGTGCTATCTATCTCGACTATCTATATGACAATCAAAACACAAAACGTGCTATACTCTCTCGATGTCTAGAATGACAAACAAGTGCTATACTCGTCGTGCTATTATTATACTTGTGCTAGTTGTGCTATGGCCATCCTGCTATTCATGCTATACTTGATACTTGTGCTGTTTTTGGAAACTATACTTGATCTTGTGCTATTGTGCTATCATGTTACCTATTGTGCTATCTCTTGCTATATTTTGCCTCTCTTATACCTGCTATCTTAGATACTCTGCCATTAAATGTGTTAATTATTTAAAGCATGCTTGAGCCTGAGATTTAAGTCCTACTGGGCGTTATCGCTCACCCTACGTTATTTGATGTTGTGTTCTCAGGTGAGACCGAGGATGACACATACACTCACGAGGAAGGGAATGACCAAGAGTGAAGCCAGGAGTACCCTCGAGTCATTATGTTATCATAGAGTTGTAGTTAGTTATTTCCTTCTATTACAATGTAATTGGGCACTATAGAATGGCTCTGATATCAGTGGTTGTAACTAGACATTCGAAAAGTTATTAATGAGAAAATTTTGCTTTAGTATTATTCACTGTGCAATGGTTTGATGTCTAGTACTCGCTCTATACCTTTTTCTTGCAACTACCTTCGCGCTCCGATATTCCGCGTCGGGGCGTGACATTCACTATGATTAGATCTAATAGTCTTTTGAGTTTTGATATAATGGCAAATCTCTTTAATTTGCATGAATTTCCTGTTATAATTTTAGAGAAATCACTAGTCTCACTTTCATCAAGTTTGTCAAATGAAGCACAAAGAAAAGGAGCAAAAGAAATTCACAAGTACTTTATGGCAAAGAAGAGCCTCAATGAATCTAGAAAATCAACAATTCATAAGGTTGTGGCTCTCACTGCACATTCCAAGAGCTCAGAGCATTCTACAACCTCTCCAGAAAATAAGAGTTCAAATGGGTCTACAAGATTAGGTAAATCAATTACAGATCCATTTATGAATTCTAATTTTGATTCTGATGCAGATGAAGGCATGTCTTATTGTCACGCCCCTCCAATTTAGCAGCGGAATAAATCGGAGGGAGAAGCGAACAACGAGTATGGTAACGACAATTGCGCATACTTTCGCAAACATCAGAGCATCTAATGAACAATAATTGAAATAACTCTTGATTTCATTATAAAATCACTAAGACTATTACAACCACTAATTCGGAGCCAATACATAGGGCTCAATGACATCATTACATTGAAAAGAAATCTAAAGCAATAACTACTAGACTCCATGGTACTAAGGTAACTTCATGAGTTGACTTCGGGTCGCTCATCACTCTAGTCTTGTCCCATTGGTACGTATAACGTCATCGTCCGACTTACCTGAGACACAATAACAAACAACGAAGGGTGAGCGATAACGCCCAGTAGGACTTAAATCTCAGGCTCAAGCAGGCCTTAAATAATTAGTGCATTAAATGGCAGAGTAACTAAAGAAAGAGCGAGTCATGTAAAGTCGAGAAAGTAAGAGGACAAGTAACATGGTTCAAATAGCAGATGAATCGAGTATAGTACAATGAATAAGATCGAGTCACGATAGAAAGCAACACAACAACACGATGGCACATAGCGTCAACGTCTAGCAATATTAAGCAACATGTATAGCAAGGACAAAGAAAGTAGTTGGCCATATAGAGAGTAAATTGCACTTTGATTGATTTTCTTATTAATCGAATAGTATAGCACTTTTGATTAACTTTCTTGTCAATCGAGATAGTAATTGCACTTTGGTTATCCGAAGATAGCCGAAAGAGAGTATAGAACTTGTTTGTCAAAAGACAATGAGAGAATATAGCACTTTGTGTTGATTGTCTTAGATTAATCTTGATAGTATGGCACTTGGATGTAATGCCGACATCCTGATCATTTAACTCCCGCGGGCAAATGGCACTTTCGGGCGCTCCCCCCAGGACCTGATCGGGCCCTATTGCGCTGGCATTCATTATATTGTTTATCTTTAGACAATCTATTAATGGCCAATTTGAGAGTACCAAGAAATAGATAAGAGCACTAGATGAATAGATGAGATAGTAGAGTGAACGTGAATAGGTGAGCGAGTAGAGTATAGATGAGAGCTAGGGGACATTGCACGTAATACGTCGAGTAAATAGGTGATAGTAACAGTTGCACAACACACGCACTTGGTGTTGGCAGTCAGGTGGAAATTCACGACCCTACCACTGGCCTTGTTATGCACAGGTCCAGAGGTCCGGCGTGATTCAAGATGAGGGTGAATTTCTAATAGCCGTTTGGATCATATAGATCCCTAAAGGGTATCATAGGTGTTAGGGTACAACCGGCTCGTCGACCATGTGGGAATCTATGATCAGAGGAGACTTACGGAGGCCTTGTGCAAGGGTTCACTAGTCCGACGAAAGGAATATCCGACGGAGAGTTCACCACAAGCCAAGTAAAGTGTGTATATAAAACAGGTGCTCGACGTTCTAGAGGAATTCTAGAATAGTGGAGCATCGATATCGGTATATAAACAACGCAAGAAACGAATACAAGTCCTTTAAAATAGGGCAATTAGTATACTTTATTGCAATAAATTACCAGATACATTATGAGATATTTTATGCCAGATTTTAGCCATATATGGATGGTTCATGTGTGTGCATGTGTAAAAGACATCATAGATAGAAAAGAAGTGGTGAATATGTATTTTAAAGCATTCAATAATGCTCCATTTTAACACAGTGTTTTTACTGCGGGTATGACTGTTAAAAAGGCGTTTTATGGGTTTTCATGCAAAATCCTGTGATCGCGACATAGGTCGGTAAGGGTAGCGACAGGGACAGGCAGATCGCGACAGGGCATGAAAAGGGTTACGACAGGGCTGCCAGGACAGAAGGGCAGATCGCGACAAGGGCATGAAGGGAACGCGATGAGTTCTGGCAACAGATAGCAACGCCAGGTCTGTCGCAATCTGATCGCAACATGGGTACTGTCCCGACGGCCTTGTGAACGCGGCCTATCGAGCCGTCGCGTTCACAGGGTCCGTGCCAGAGTCCGACAGGGAAAGGACTGGGCATTGGATTGCGGGCCAAAACCCACCCTATTTGACACAGGGTGATTCAGAAAATCATAACTAATTGTATAGTCAACAAAAAATCATGAAACCAGTTACAAATTAAACTAGACATGTAAGGGTACTTCCAGTAAATCGGAATTAGAGAGAGAGCATGGTTCATATAGGGTTTGAACATGAGCAAGAACGATTTATTCAGAACATGACACAGAGAGAAAGATCGATTAAATTCGATCAACATGCTCGATGAAATTTAGGGCTTTTAGGGGAAAAAGATCCCTAACAACAAGTAGTATCTACAGTAAAATTTTTGTAGCATGGGATCAAGTATACATAGAGATTTAAATTAAACATGATGTCTCGGGGTTATCATGTTTGCAGATGTTCTAAAATCAAGAACAAAAGATTGGCTCGATGAAAAAGAGTGAAACAAGAGGGCTTTTGTTCCTGATGTATGGAACAATCTACAGATGGATTTAATTGAGTTTTGCTTGTGAGAATGCCTACCTTTGACTCGATTTGTCTTCTAGGGTTAAAATCTCCAAGAACGAGGAAGAAGCTCCAAGAACTCCTTCTCCCCACGAGATCCTCTCCTCCTTGGCCTCTTCTCCACGTCCAAGAACCCCTTTGCACGAGCTACGGCCGGACATGAGGGTTTAAGAGGTGTATTTATGCTAGTTATGTTTCTAATTCCTAATAATACTCCAACTTCTATTAAATTCCAAATTTCCTCCTTTCCTAACCTCCTCCCAAGCTTTCCACTTCCTATTTGGGTTAGGATGGGAGCCAAATTCATGGCCAACCTATTAGGGTAGGTTTAGGAAACCAATTCTAACTCAAACTTCCTTTTTAATGCATTAAATACCCTTTTTCTATTTAGGTAATAATTTAGTTACGAATTTAGGGTATTTTCCTATTATTCTTCTTTTAAAATCCTTATTTTGGCCCACTAATTTCTAATGGGTCCATTTAACCAAGCCCATTATTTATTGGAATTTATCTTATAGGTTTTCCCTTTTTAATTAGGGAATAATAGAGTTATGAATTTTATTACATTTTCTTATTTGAATTTATTCATGGGCTATGGGAGGTCCATTGGTCCAAACCCGATAATGGGTAATCATCACATGATGTTGGAAGTCTCTCCAACATGATCGTTTAATTTATGAGCGCGTTATTTTTCCCTGTAAACAGTTTTCCGATTTAGTTTCCTAATTTGGATAATTAGTCACATTGTGACGTACACTTGGCCAATCGGATTTTTCGTTGTACGGATTTCTTCGTAGAACACTTAGAGATATTATTTGGGGTTGATTTATAATTTTTACGGAATTTTCTGGTATATTCTTGTACATACAATAATGGTACGTATGTTTCTATTATTTCAATTTAAATAAATTATTATTTTGAATTCTTTTAAGTATTAAATTTTCCCGGTTGCTACACTTATGCTGAATTGATTGAATTCTGTGAGAAGATACATAATCTTAATGGAAAGCTGAATACTAAAAATAAGGATTTGAAAAAGACTTTAAAACATTGGTAAGAAGAAAATGAGAATTTGAAAATTGAAGTTGAAAAATTAAATTCTGAGAAAGAGAATTTGGAAGATGAAGTCCAAATCTGTGAAAATAAACTGAATGGATTGAAAGAAAACCATGAGCTATTGAAATCAAAAGTCATTGATCTGGAAAATGAAAATGGAAAATTGATTGATCTCAATGAAAACTTAAAATTTGATAATGATCAATTAAACAAACAGATTTCTAACATGGCTCATGATCATCAAATAAATAAAAGATGCAAACAACTTGTTGAAGAAAATAGTCATCTAAAAAGGAAGATTGAATGTTTGTTGCATGACAAACCATGGAACAATGATTGTAGCAATTTAAGTAATAAAATTTCTGATTTGGAAAAACAAATTGCTCAATTTGAAAATGAAAAGAACAAGATGAAAAATGGTTTAGATGTCATGCTAAATAAACTTCAAATTTCAGAAAAAGAAGTTGTTGCATTAAAAGCTGAAAAACTGAAGCTTGGACATGAATTGAAAAATATTAAATACACAAGTCTTGCTTCTGTGAGAGACAAGAAAAATGAAAATAAAATAAAATTAACATTTGTTAAAGCTGATGGGAACAAGAACTCTATTAATTCTAATGAAAAACTTGTGAAAGTTCTTTTTCAGAAACGGACAGAGAAAAAGAAAAATGCTACTGTCAAGAAGATTCATCTACTTCCTCATCAGTCCAAAAAGTTCCAAGGCAAGTTCCAAATTCACATCATGCAAGTGCCACCAAAAAGTACCTCCTTCTCCTCATGGTAAGCCTCCTCACATGAAAAGGAGATTCCAGCAAATACATACATGTCAAGGTAAGTACCAAGTAAAAAATGATCTCATTTGCATTAATTGTAATAAACCTGGTCATTTAGTCAAATTTTTCTGGAATAGAAATCAACATTTCAATAAACATGCCAAATCAGTCCAATGCTTTCATTGTTATAAATTTGGTCATATTTCTAGGGACTGTTGGTACATAAATGATTTTGTTGTGCATGCTCAGAAATTCCAGTCAAGTGCATATGCTCATACACATAGGAATAAATATCATGTTCATACTAAAAATGTTCAGAAATTCCATGTGTATAGGCATAGAAATGTTGCACAAAATCATTATGTTTCTGCTTATATTAAAAATCCAAAAATTAGAAAACTTCATGAAAACATAGATGCATTGAGCAAGGCAAAAAGAAAATTTGGAACTAATTCTACTCATAGTTCTGTCAATGAAAGAAATGCATCTATATCAAAAATAAAATCATTTTGGATTCAAAAATATTTATTGCACTCTAACATTGACTTCATTGCAAGACCCAAGCTAGTGTGGTTCCCAAGACTAGCTTGATCAGCAAGCTAAGGAGTCTTGCAGCCATACATTGTAAATGGATTCAAGATATTGGCTGTGCAAGGCATGAAATGATTGGAGAACACAGGTAAAATCTTTGAAAAGTAATTGAAGTCCAGTCAGGTAAAACTTCTTTATCATTTCAAATTTGAATTTCTTGAATTGAAATGATGTTTGATATTTTATTGAACAATGAAAAATGTGTCCTGATGCTACTCCTAACAATAACTTTATGTTTTAACATTTGGAATCATGTTTGTGTTATCATGCTTGCTTAACTGTGCCCATGATTCTGTGTGCATATCAACTGCTTTGACTTTTTGGTATATCAAATGATGACATGTGGAAAACCAAGTTATGCTTGTTTGGAAGCTATCATTATGCGCGAGTAAAATACTCCGCCAAGTACTAGAAGTCATGTTATGCTTAAAGCTAATGGTGTGCATAATCATGTGTGAATTGCTTACTAGCTTTTTCATTCCATGCACATATTAAGGGGAAGTAAATTTGAAAAAAAAAATACAAAAATGTTATTGAAAATGCAATGAATTTCATGCATATCTTATGGGGGAGTAAGTCAAAAGAATCCTTGAGTGAAATGCTAGAGAAATATTCTTTCATATCTGACTTATCATCAACTTCCATTTAGTTTATTGACAAATCTTCTTGCAAATAAATTATTCACTCTCACATTTCATTGACATTCTTGGTATATCAAATGGTGATTTGAAGAAAGACAAGTCAGGCTTGTCTGGACACTTTCACTATGCGTGAGTATATTTCTCCGCCAAGTATCAAGAGTCTTGTATGTAATTGTTAAGGGGGAGTCTTTGTCACATTCCTTAAACTTATTTGTCTATTTTGAACCCCAAAGTCATCAGAATTTTTGAGTCCTTGTGATATTTTCTTATGAGAGAATTAAAACATTGAAACTAAACTGATTGTGAATTTAGTTTAATTTCAAAGATTCACTATCATTTCAAGGTTAAGCAATCTTAATACTGAATGTCTTTAAAATGACTTGCAAAACACTTGTAGGCACATGAGTGGCTTTACTATTTAACATGTGCATGTTTAAGCTTTATTTTTACCACATGTTAAGAATAATTTTTCTAAATTCGTAGTCATGACTTGTCTGGTCAAAGCAAACATATTCCTGCAAAACATCAAAAGAAAAATGATCAATCTGGAAAGATACAAACAGAGCAATGTAAGTTCTTGAACCACTGAGTAACCGGGTCATTTCACCTTAAAAGTGATTTGTTTCGCGTCAAAAAGTGGAAATAAAAGTTCTCAACTCTGTATAAGATAATGAAAGTTAAACCACTGAGTAATCAGGAGATCTTGCATCTTAACAATATGATCTCTTGTACTGAAAAGTGAGATTTAACTAATTTATTCTTGTATTCTTTCCCTGTTAAAAATGAAAGAAAATTAAATTGATAGGATGGAAAAGCTTAAGACCTTCATAATGTTCATGTATACTGAGTTTAAACCTATTATTCTACATTGTGTTAAACTCAAAGCTCCTAACATCCTTGTTAAATATTTCTGCTCATTCATATAGGTCACTTTATTTCACATTTGCATCATTATTTTAACCACATTCAGATCATTATATTTTGCTATACTTTGTGTTGAGTGTATCTTTGTGATTAAACTTTATTGCACAATACAAAGAATACAATAATTTCTCTCATATGTCAATATCACTTTGCCCCATTTATTTTGATCATTTCTTACCATTCATTTCATTAATTGATCTCTTACAATCCTTGGCTCTCTCACTTATCCTTCTTTTTGATGCTGTCAAAAAGGGGCAGAAGAAAGGGTTTCTAGGGGGGAGAAAGGGTTTCTAGGGGAGAAAGTTCAAAGGGTGTATATGGTCAAGGGGAGTTATTGCAGTCAAGGGAGATATATTTTGTCATCATCAAAAAGGAGGAGATTGTTGGGTTGAGTGTGTTTTGGAATCTCTTAAAGTTGTATTTTAATGATAACCAATGAACATCACTCATACTTTGATTTTGATGATGACATATTGTGATTTTAATGATGACATATTATGATTTTGATGATGATATGTTGAACATGTTATACATTCTATACATATCACAATAATGCTTAAACAACATGTTCTTGATGTTTAATATCTCATATTTTAATGATAATATCTTGTACTAATGATTTATGTGTTAAATTTGCAGGTATATACAGATTTTGTCATGGTAGTGTCGACACACCCACTACTGGTGTCGACACAGGGTTTCAAACCCTAAGGCAAAATGATGAAGAAAAGGTCAAGTGTGTCGACACATCCTCAAGTGGTGTCGACACTAGACCCAGCTCCCAGAGAACCCAGTTGACAGGTTTGTATAGTGTGTCGACACAGCCTCAAGTGGTGTCGACACTAGTCCCAAATTCCAGAAGTCATGTTTGCCAGACTGGGACAGTGTGTCGACACAGCCTGAAGTAGTGTCGACACTAGTGACCCTTCCCAGAGAACAAATTCTGCCAATTTGGGACAGTGTGTCGACACACTCCTTGGATAGGTCGACACACTCCGGCTGAAACTCAAAATCGTGATTTTGTCTGGACACGTGGCTGCTTGGGAATTAGGGAATTTGACCTAGGTTTCCGTGCCCATGCACCCTAAGGCACTTTATGGACATATGGGGCTATAAATACCCATGTTCCTTGTACCCCAAAGGTAGGAGAGCCCATACACTTCCAGAAGAAACTTTTTGGAGGCCAAAGGGGGCTTTCCAGATCTTGCTCCATCTCCAGAAGTTGCAGGCCATCCTTTCAAGAGGAAGGACGTGGGAATCAAGGGGAATCTCTGGAGAGAAGCTTGTTGTGCTAGGCAAGGGAGCAGATCCAACTGAAGAGGGGCAGGAGAAGAAGGATTTCTGGCATTTCAGATGCCATCAAAGCAGAGCATTGCCAATTGTGGATAATCTCCATCGTTTTCCATCAAGGCTCCTCAATTGAAGCGTCTGCAAGGCCTCTTCATCGAAGAACACTCATTCTACATCCATTTCTCACTTCAGAGTTTGTTCTTCTTTATTTCGTCTATGAGATTTGTGCATGAAGTTCTGCGCAAATTTCTGTGTACGAATTTGTCTTGAATCAGATCATTGCTAGAGGATCTGATTTCTGTTGTCTTTGATCTAGCTTGTGTTTTGGGAGCTGTCGAGCTCTGGTTTGTGAGTCATCGCACTCACGGTGTGGTTTGAGCCGTCATGCTCAATTTGGAGTCGTCGTGCTCTAGTTATTGTTTGAGCCATTGCGCTCAGTTTGTGAGTTGTTGAACTCAAGGTTGTGTGTTGAGCCATCGTGCTCAAGGGTGTTTGGAGTCGTCGTGCTCCAGTGTGTGTTGTACTCAAGGTTTTGAGTAGTGTGGCCTCACTGTGTGAAGGGTGGACGTAGGAGTCACTAGAGGTGATTTCCGAACCACCTAAAAATCCTCTGTGCAATGGTTTGAATTGTGGTTTGACTTTGTATTATGCTAGATGCATGCATAGGGATTTTGTTCACACTACTAATCGATTTGCTCACACACACTAATCACACTTCAGATCAGTAAATTGTTTGGGTGAATTGATCGCTGATTTGAAGTAATTTTCAATTGCTTGAGCTTCCGCATAAATTGGTTTTAGATCTATTCAACCCCCCTTCTAGATCTGATCCATCCACCCATTCGATCCTAACATGTAGGGCGTCGCGACTTCAAGCCCATCGCGACGGGGAGCCCCGTCGCGATCTCAGTAAGCCCCCTGTTCTCGTCTCCTTTTCCTGACGTAGTTAGACTGTTTATTTCTTTATCCTGGCAACTATCTAGGTGGCGATCACATCCTTTCACACTTCCATGCTCCTTAATTTTAATCTTTAAAATTCGTGTTGTGTGTTTCGAGGGGGTGCACAACCCCGTGATTACACCTTTCGGCGATCACGGTGGGACCTTCAGTGCTACCCTCGTGGATTCCTTGCTTGCCTGCTTGCCATGATCATTTGTTTTATTGCTTTATAGAGCCCTGTTAGGTATTTCTATGTTTGTTTCCTGTGTTTCTGTGCTCTGTCGTGAACGTGGCGCATCGCGCCGACGCGATCTAATCGCGTCCCTAAAGGCGGACGCGAAGATAGGTACGTGCCCTATCCCATACCCTTGTACTGTTCCTTCACTGTAGGTCCATCCATGTCTTCGTCATGCTGTTATACCATGTATATTTGCATTTATGTCTGTTAAAATCCTGCTAGGGATCGGGTTTTCCTTTTATTTTTACTGTTTGATTTCGGATCGTATCGCAGTGGATCGTGCAGCCGCGACTTGGTCGCGTCGGATGTGGAGACCGCGTCTTTAGGTGCACGTTGTTTGTTACTATTTTTGATCCATGTATCGGTTTATGTGTGTTGATTGAGTCTTGCTGTGTTTTTTTAGATTGTTCCATGATTGTTTGTGTTCTAGGATAGTCGGTTTACCACTTGTTTGCATGTGGTTGTAGGTTTCTGCACTCAGCTGTTATCACGCCAGGGATGCCGGTCGCGATAACGTCGCGACGGACCTGGTCGCCGCGACGTCAGTAGAGACTTCACAGTCACTGTTTGTTACTTTAGGTTAGACTTTGCATGCACCTCGGTGCGCATACGATCATACATACACTATTGTTCCATGCAGTTTAGGTGTTCCCCTTTGGTAGAGCAGACCCTCTCACCTGCGAGCACTCATGGGCTGACCAGGGCTGCCTACCGAGGACCTCCGTAAGTCCCCGTGGCCGTACGCACGTTGCGGTTCGCCGGGTTGGTTGTACCTGTTGCTCCCTAGTTTAGACCATCTTCCGCGTGAGTTGTGTGTCCCCATTAGCTTCACCGGAGTACTTGAGTTCATACCTAATTAGGGTCCCTTTTGGTCGAGTGTAATTTCATTAATTAACTCATTAAAGGTCAAATGAGAACCTTAAAAGCTTGATGATAATCATGACAACTTGAGTGCTTATGTGCTACATCCCTTTTCATCTCATAGTCCTTTCTTGTTGTGTTAGAGTCTAGGGGTTGTTGGGTCATCATGTCATCTCTCCAAAATATTTAGGGGTGGTGTATGCATCATTGTTTGGGCCGTTCGAGTTAGTCCCCTCCTACCCTTGTATTATATCACAATCCCTTGTTCGGTATGGACCACTTTCGTGTCCTTGCCGACGACACCTTGCCCATTGGGCTCCTCGAGGATGTGGCCTAACCCTCTGCGGCCACCCTCTCTGAGAACATTCAGCCCCCAACTCTTGTTGACGGTAGGTCCCGCCCCCCTTCTCCTTCTGGGGCGGATGACCCGCATACCCAATTCAGCCAAATCCTCCCGCATTTAATCCCAGAACAAGTCCGAGAGTTTTTAGCTGCTGCCAAGTGCAAGCGTCCCTTATCCCCACCATCCCATCATTCAGCCCAGCAAGCAGCCTCCTCTGCCCCCGCTATCTCTGCACCACATGTCCAATCCTCTGTGGCGGATCCTACTCCCCTTCGTCCACGGGCCATCTACTTTTTCAAGCCCAGCTACATGCCAATGCGGGAGGTTCGGCCCAAATCCCCTCCAGTTCCCTCTTTTTATCAAGCCGAACCGGATCCCATTCCCCGCGAGAGGTCCTACTCCTTATAGCAATCACGCTCCCTCATTACCGCTCACCATGCCACGTCCCTTCCAACTTCCTCGCGGAGTGGACTTCAATGAAGAGGGAGCTCCATGACCTAAGGAGACAATTGGACCCGCGGAAAGCCGCGGACTTCCCCCTTCCATCCTTTCAACATCTCTGGGTCCCACCCCAGTCAGAGCTCCCTATCTACCGGCGATATTCAGGGGTGGGTGACCCTTATGTTCACCTTAAAGATTTTGTATATGAGTCTGCTCCTCACAAGTATGACTGCCACCTCATGGCGTACTTGTTCAGAAAATCGTATGATGGTCCGGCCCTCGAATGGTTTTATTTTCTACCTCTCGTGGAAGCCGAAGATTTCCAAGTGGTCCAAGAGAGATTCCTACAGCAGTTTCAAGATCGGGTCGGACCCGAATATTCTTTTATTGATCTAGCGGCCGAGAAAATGAAGCTCGATAAGGAGTTTGCTGTCTACGCCGACAGGTGGCGTGCCCTGGTTGCTAAGGTCCGCTGCCCCATGCCGGAGGAGGAGAAAGTTAAATTGTTGATTTCCAATGCCACTCCAACCTACCGAGCTATCCTAGCCATGAACGACATCACCTCCATGCACCAGTTGTATAGTCGAGCCCGTTTCATCCAGACCCAACTTAAGGACTTGCCTATCCATTCTATGTTTGAGACTCCTAAGTCCCGCTATCCTAAGAAACCTCAAGGTCCTATCACGAGGGAGTCCAAACCAACGAACAGGTAGGTGCAGTCAATAACCCTCAGGGCCCGGTAGGTAGGTCTCTCTTTAATCAACAGCCTCAACAACCATGGAACAATAGACAACCTCCTCAGACCCAAAATCCCCAGCAAGACCAACGCCAATACAACCAGGTCCCTCCACCCCAAAATGGCTATGCTCC
Organism: Colocasia esculenta; assembly: GCA_014218235.1. NCBI lineage: Eukaryota > Viridiplantae > Streptophyta > Magnoliopsida > Alismatales > Araceae > Colocasia > Colocasia esculenta. The sequence goes on from CM024760.1 coordinate 57,673,200, forward strand.
TCAAAAGCCCAATGGGCCCAAGAGGGCGCAATACCCTCCTCTTCCAAAAAGTCTAGCTGACATCTTTGCGGCCCTCATGTCTCTAAATGCCCATAGGCTCTCTCTCGAGAAGCCGAACTAAAACATGGCAGCAGACCAAACAAAGTACTGTGTGTACCATCGGCACCCAGGGCACAATGTATCGGATTGCTTCCAATTTCGGACATTATATACGACCTCCATGAGCAGAATCAAATTGATTGGGCCGAGATAAAGAGGTTAATTCAAACATTGAGGGACCAACAGGGTCAGAGGCAGCAACAGCAACAACAAAGGCGACAGCAGCCACAGCAGCAACAGCAATTCCAGCAGCAGTAATAGTAATTCCAACAGCCACTCCAGCAGCAATACCAACAACAACAACAACCACAGCAACCACAACCACCGGCAAATGATCTAGGCATAATTTGCAACCCCATGCCGCATCATCAGCCAAGATATCTATCCTCGAGCTAATCAAAAGGTCACAAACCCATCAAGATGCCTTGAAGGCCTTTTTGCAAAGGGTCATGGTAAATGAAGATATAAACCCGGACAATCTCCCATTTGTTCTCTCCATTGTTAACAAAGGGCCAACAATTACTTTCACAGATGGTCAATTAGCTCCACCTGAGGCCAGAAAGATGCCCTTATGTGTAACTCTCACAATAAACAAAGTAGTCGTCGATGCCGCCCTAGTCGATACCGGAGCTTCCATAAATGTGTGCCCTCTAAGCACTCTACGATCTTGCAACATCTTCGAGCGCCATTTACAACCCACCCCTACCACCTTAGCAGCTTATGACAATTCCAGGCGCGCCTGCCATGGTGTCGTCTCCTTGTAGGCGAAGTTGGGCCCGCTCATCATGACTGTGGATTTTTATGTGCTTGATATTGACCCGACCTTCAAAGCTATCCTGGGCCACCCGTGGATTGAAGCATTAGGGGCAATCCCCTCCACAACTCACCAATGTCTAATGTTTCCATTCCAAGGGCTCATAGTCAAGGTCAAAAGTGTAGCAACTACTCATACAGTGGAGGCTATTGAGAAAATCATGCCAGTGGTCTGGCCATCCAATAAGCCCATTATTTCTGTGCTTGATGTCAATTATCCATGGGCTTACACCTTTTCCTCGCAGCACCAAACGATGTCCCCATCATTGGCTGCCATCAAGAAGGGTATCCCGTCAGACACCAAAGCTGGAACATCATGTTTAAGATTGGTTATCAGCCGGGGAAAGGTCTTGGGGCCCACCTCGAGGGGCGAACTCAGGTCATCACTAATTCTAAGCAAATCACAAGGCGGGGCCAAGGATACATGGAGTTGGCTGCATACTCATCTACCTTAAAGTCAGACCAAGAACCTCTTACCTGGATACTATATGATCATTTTGTCAAAGGACCTGTACAACCGGGGTACAACACTGTCATAGAAGCAGCACCAACGTCCGCATATCATGTTCTGGAGGCCCAGCGGCCCGGTAAAAAGAAAAAAGCTGAAGAGGCAGAGGCAGAGGGGTCAGACCTAGAAGACCTAATATCAGCAATCAGTCTCTTGTTCAGAGAGGATAGTGTCACACATCTCCCAGCAGTGGTAGAGTCAGCACAGTCTGCATCAGCAACCACCCCCAAGCGACAGTTGCTTGGGCATGGTGAGGATTTTGAAGTTTTAAACCCCATCAGCTTGGTAGAGGAGTTCTGGCTAGGGCATTCCCGGCCTTCTAACCATTCTGTGTTTTCCATCCTTATTTCTAAATTTGCCTTCATCCCTCTCTCTTCTCCTCTGATTCTCCAATTCTCCACTGACGCTCTCGAAGTGTTAACCAACTCTTCGCCCCATTTCGCTCTTTCCTTTAATGGCTGAGTTCTCTCCTTCTCTCGATGTATTCGCATGTAGGGAAGTTAGCGTCCTTTCTTAATTTAGTATGTTGTGTTTTATTCAAAAAAAATGAAAAAAAAATAAAAAAAATGAATGCGTTCTCCTCTTTCCTCCCCTTCTTCGGACGGCGATCCCCGTCTTTCCTCCTTTTTCTTTGGACGACGATCCCCATCTTTCCTTTCCTCTTCCTCAGATGGAGATCCCCGTCTTTCCCCTCCAAGCACTAATCTCCTTTCCCTATGCAATCCTCGCTCCTAACGGCGATGCCCGTCACTCCTTTCTCGTAAACTCTCGGACGGCGATCCCCGTCCTCGCGTTCCCCGCTCCTGACGGCGATCCCCGTCACTCCTCTCTTTTAAACTCTCGAGCGGCGATCCCCATCCTCGCGTTCCCCGCTCCTGCTAGTGATCCCTGTAACTCCTTTCTTTTAAACTATCGTGAGGCAATCCCCATCCTCGCGTTCCCCACTCCTGACGGTGATCCCCGTCACTCCTTTCTTTTAAACTCTCGGACGGCGATCCCCGTCCTCGCATTTCCCCCACTTTTGACAGCAATCCCAAGCATTCTGGCACTCCTCCTTCCTCGGCAGTGATCGCCGTCTTGCTTTCCTCCCTCTGTTGAAGCTGCGACCCTCGCCCCTCGACCATCATGGTCACGCTGGGCGATTTAGGTGAGGGGCCTTCTGTTCCCCTGCATCCCAACTCCTCTATAGGCACCCTGAGCTCGGGTGGCTTGCCTCTACCTCCAGACACATCGGAGGATCCCTACGGTTCCGCCGCACCTGTTCCTTTCCCTTCCAATAAGCCTCTGGATACCTCTTCAGAGTCCTCTGTAAATACTAGTCCTAGTTTAGGGTCAAGGGTAGAATCTAGCAAGTCCCCGTCCACGTCTAGGAAGAGTAAGGGTAATAGCATCCCCCGTAGATATTTGATAGATCTGGTGCAAAGGTGTGGCGCTCTTCTATCTATCGAAGAGTTCACCCAAGAAGCTGTCATTTTGAACATAGAAGCTCAGCACGAAGAGGAGGGGCTAGACAATGGATTTGGAATATACAAAATCTTAGCTGAAGAGGACCCAATGGATAAAGAAGATAGCGAAATTGATGACACTGCCGAGATGTATGCAAGTGGCATGAGGAGATTTGACGAGCCTACGTCGGTAGTGGACGAACCCAACAAAGAGGTAAACATCAGGACTGAAGAGGAACCCAGGCTCTTAACTATAGCATCTGATCTCCCTCTTGAAGAAGAAGAGGCGCTTATAGAGATGTTGAGGGAGTTTAAGGATTCTTTCGCCTGGTCGTATGACGACATGCTCGGCATTGACCCCGAGTTAGTGGAACATAGATTGATTTTGAAGCCCGGGGCAATAGCCGTAAAACAAAAGTTAAGGCACCACCCCCACATTGCTTTGAAGATGAAGGAGGAGATTGATAAACTACATAAATCTAAGTTCATCCGTGTAGTCCTCTATCCTTTGTGGGTGACTAATATAGTCCCGGTAATGAAAAAGGACGAAAGAGTGCGAATCTGCATAGACTTCCGGGACTTGAATAGGGCATGTCCAAAGGACGATTTCCCATTACCTCATTTAGATGTTCTAATTGATAACACCGCTGGGTACGAGACCCTCTCATTCATGGACGGTTACTCAGGCTACAATCAAATCCGTCTAGCCCCGGAGGATCAAGAGAAAACCTGCTTCACCACACCCTAGGGAACTTATTGTTACGTGGCCATGCCGTTTGGATTGAAGAATGTCGGCGCCACTTATCAAAGGGCAATGTTAGCTATCTTCCACGATATTATTCATATCGATGTTGAGGTTTACGTGGATGATATTGTGGTGAAGTCTCGGACCCGAAGTGCACACTCCTTCGTGCTTGCCAAAGTGTTTCATCGCGCACAAGAGTACCAATTAAAGATGAATCCAAACAAGTGCGTATTTGGGGTTTCCTCAGGAAACTACTAGGTTTCATAGTTAGCAAGCGGGGGATTCAAATAGACCCGAACAAGGTCAAGGCAATAAATGAGATGCCACCTCCTAAGAATATATTTAAACGTCGAGGTTTGATTGGTCAACTACAGTTCATAAGGAGATTCATATCTCAGCATTCTCAAAGATGTTGTCCTTTCTATGAACTGTTGAAAGGAGGAGCCAAATTCGAATAGAACTAAGTGCCAAGAAGCCTTTGATGAGCTCAAAAGTTATTTAATGAATCCACCCGTGTTGTAGGCGCCTGTCCCCGGGAAACCCCTTATCCTTTATCTATCAACTATCGAGGACTCCCTAGGAGTTGTCCTTGCTCAACATGATGATTCTGGCAAAGAAAGGGCAGTCTATTACCTATCTAGGCTCTTCAATCTCTCCGAGCTCAAGCTCACCACAATGGAGAAAACTTGAGCAGCGCTAGTGTGGGTAGTGCAGAAATTGAAGCACTACTTCCTAGCCCATCAAGTGAGCTTGATTTCTAGAATGGATCCTATTAGGTATCTCCTAGAAAAGCCAGTCCTCGCCGACAGATTGGCACGATGGCAGAGCTTCTTATCTCAATTCGATATCAACTTTATAGTCCAGAAGGCTATAAAAGGGTATGCCATTGCTGATCACCTTGCTTACCTTCCTCTTCCTCATAGTGACACGGTTCAAGAAGAATTCCCTGATGAAAACCTATCACTCATCTCTCGCGATCCCTTCTGGTTGCTCCATTTCGATAGAGCTCTCAATTCTAGGGGACGGGGCATAGGTGTTGTTTTGCTCACCCTAGAAGGGATCACCATTCCACTAGCTTATCAGCTTCAATTCCCTGCCACCAACAATGTCTTTGAGTATGAGGCTCTCCTATCCGGTCTAAAGCTTGCCTATCTCTTAGGCGCGCGTCATCTCAAGATCATAGGAGATTCTCATCTCGTCCTTCGGCAGGTTCTTTCTACCTACCGCACTCATGACGCCAAACTCAAGCCTTATCAGGATCTGGTCACTCTCCTAGCCAAGCAATTCCGCAAACTCATCTACATTCATACTCCTCGCTGTCAGAATATCCTGGCCGATGCCTTGGCATCTTTGGCCTCGTCTCTCTCCTTCCCTCTCAGCCGTAGCACTGAGACTATCATTGCCTAGAGGTTAGAAGCACCCTCCACTCAGGATCCTTGGTTCAATAACCTCAGGAGCTCCTTAGTTTTGAAGGCAGAGAGAAGAGAAGCAAAGGAGGTAATGCTTGTGGAGTTAGGAGAAATGATGGAGGAAGAAAGGCCATGGTACTATGAAATCTAACAATATTGCAAAGATGGTATCTTCCCAGAAGAAGCTGAGGCTACGGACCGAAGAGCCATCCATAGGGCTGTGCTAAGGTACACCATTGTAGGAGAAGCATTGTACATGCGCGCTCTAAATGGAATGCTCCTCAGATGTTTTTCGGATGAAGAAGCCTGGAAGGTAGTAGAAGGAGCTCACTCCAGTGAGTGTGGAGGGCATGTGAATAGCCAGATGCTAGCTAAGAAAATCCTTAGGCAGGGCTATTACTGGCCAACCCTAGAAGAAGACTGTGCCATCTACATCCATAGGTGCGTTAAGTGCCAGCTTCATGCGATAAGATCCATGCTCCATCCTCCTCCTTACATCCACTGTCTTCCCCTTGGCCATTCTCCATGTGGGCCTTTGATATCATTGGACCTCTTGGTGATCCTAATGCTCAAGTTCATCATAAATCATTCATTCTTACCGCTACTGAGTACTTGACCAAATGGGACGAAGCAAAAGCGTTTGCAGAAATCGAAGGTTCAACCGTGTGCAGGTTCATCCTAAAGAATATCATCTCGCGATTTGGAGTGCCAAGTGGCATCGTCACTGACAATGGACCCTAGTTCATTTCTCAAGAGTTTCAAGACCTGTGTAAGAAATTCAACATTTCTTTGCATCTCTCGTCTCCGTACTATCCACAGGGCAACAGTCAAGCCGAAGCCACAAACAAAACACTTTTGAAAATTTTAAAGAAAACTTGTGAATCTCATAAATTTGCAGATTGGCCTGAGAAACTGATTGAGGCTCTATGGGCTTATCGCACCTCTGTTCAGACGCCCACTGGGCAAACTCCCTTCTCACTTACTTATGGGATGGAGGTGGTATGCCCACATGAGATCCTAATTCCTTCGCTAATGGTACAACTGGAGAAGGAACTTAACCTCGACGAACGTCAAGAGACGTTACTTACTCAGCTAAAACTCTTAGATGACGCTCTAGCCACGACCGATCATGTGCTTTCATATCAAAATAGACTCTCAAGATCTTTTCAAAGAAATTGATTGAACGTAAATTCCAAGAAGGAGACATGGTCTTGAAATTTTTTTTCATAAAACTGGAGGTCCTAGGTCAAAATTGCAAGCATATTGGGAAGGGCCATACGTCATCAAAGAAGTGTACCCTGGGAACGCGTATAGGCTAGTCAATGCCGATAGTGAGGAGCTCTCTCACCTGTGGAATGGGTTGTACCATAAAAGATTCTGCCCTTAATAAAAGATTTTCAATGGCGACACCATTTTGCAAAAGAATATTAACAGCTGTGAGTTTCACACCCATTTGTATTACTATCAGACAATTTCTAGGTTCAGTCAACACACACAACACGGCAACCTGTGGTGAATTCCCCTTAGTCAAAAGTGTTCCTACTTAGCCCTAGTGTAGGGGAGTGAAGGTCTTTCTCCTCTTAATCAGACAAGGTCTAGGGGCAAAAGGATGTTGACTTGTAGACGAGTGAGGGTGTAGACCATGTGCGGACGAAGTCTCAAAGAGGGACGGTCAGTTCAAAAGAAAGAAATAACAAAAAGAACAACAAATGAGCGAAAGAAAAAAAAAATTAGAATAGGGGCATGGCAAAGAGTGGCAGTACAGTTCCCCGAGGAACGCCCTTGTGCCCGATCGTACGCATGCCCCAAATTAGAAGCATGACCATAAAGTCTCGGACAACAGACGGAATCCATGTGTGATGCACCCTTGCAAGTCAAACAAATCGCCATCCCAAGCACCTACGCCAAGTCTTTCTCCTTAAATCTTCCTCCCCCTAATGATCAGAACTACCCGCACCTGGTCTGTGAAGGAACATTGGCGACCAGGGAAATCACCCTTAGGGAAGCCAAGAATTAATGCACATTGTACCTAGAAGATGTTTTGACAAGCATAAGATGGAAGGTGAAAATCCTAGCTGATCTCTCAAGTGCAGAAGGTGTCGCTATAGGAAATCCTAGAAATCCAAAAAAAAAAAAATAGAAAACCCCAAAATCCAAAAAAATAGAAAATCCTAAATCCACAAATTAAAAATCCTAAAATCCAAAATTCAAAAAATCTCAAATCCAAAAATAATTTTGTACATATTGTTTTCTTTTAGCATACATTATCTATTTACTTTCACCTATTTAAATAAGGCTCAGCCCCTTGACTATTATGAAGATTAAAGTCATTCCCTGTTTAATGCAAGGGGCTGAGCCAAAGAGTAGATCTAACCGGTTTTGCTAAGTGTGCAGGGGTAGGGATTTCTGGAACAAGCGCAACACAGTTTCTCTCTCTCTCTCTCTCTCTCATCTCGTTTCTCTCTCTCTCTCTCTCTCTCTCTCTCTCTCTCTCTCTCTCTCTCTCTCTCTCTCTCTCTCGGGCCTTATGTCACACTCGTGTCAATCTCAAATCATTCAATCATATACATTGGCACAGAACATAAAATTTCACTGATAAACGCATCATGTCAAAGATAAAAGGGGAGGTGGCTCACAAGCTCCTCACTGTCCACCACCACTCTCCCCGCATCCCTCCTGCCCCTCGGTGGTGGTGGCATTTCGCCGCCACCCCTACCGCTACGAGCACTCACCTCGCCCTCGCGGCGTCTCTCCTCCTCCTTGTTCCTTCGACGACTGGAGGAAGCTGCCAAGTACTGTCAGATCGAGGCACCACTCGCACCGCTCACGCCACTCCTACTCCTGCTCCTGCTCCAAACTCCCAGCTACTCATCTCGCCATGCAGCTTCACAGCTCCTCAATCCGCCCCTGCTGTGCAATCGTCTCGGTGCGTAGACGAGCCAACTCCACTTGGTCAGCTGACGACCCCTGTGCACGCAGTGTTGCAAACTCCCTCGTCAACTCTGCCGCCCGGGACTCCGCTACCTCTGCCTGTGTGCGCAGCTGATCCCTCTCTGCTACCGCCGTGTCTGCCTAGAGGCGCCACTGGGCGACTGACACCGCCGCTGTGTCAACCTCCTCCTACATGTGGGTTCCCGATCCATGGCGATCTTCAGCTCTATCTCCTATGGAAGATCAAGCCAGTGCTAATCTAAATCAAATTCCGTTCAAATCCCTGTCATACTTACCCTCTCAGTCAACTCGGCCTGCGCCTCCTCGGCCTCCTCACCGCCCTCGCCAGCTTGTCTGCGAGATTCGACTGGAGCGCTCTACTGCTTCCCTGGAGGAGGATGTACCGGCCGTGCCCTCCTCACACTTGCTAGCTCCGCACGCTGCACATGCAACACTTGTCAGTTTCTCAGTCAGCTAAAAGAAATTGGTAGGTTACTGAAGTCTGAGTAGGTACTTACCAGCTTCTCTACCTCCCTCCGAGCTACCTCCCGTCTTGCACTGCTGAGTGCAGCAGGCCTGGAGTGAAGCAATCTCCCCGGTCACGTCCACCTGCAATTCATTCAGATCTGTCAGCTCAATTCATAAAGAACAATTTCATAGAGTCTGATTTTAGAGATCTACCTATCGCCTCGCGCCCCTGTAGACCCTCGTCTCATATTTCAAGGAGATGCCTGCAAGTACGTCGTCGGACACAGTGTCGGACCTGACCCGTTTGCCTCGGTGCTCCCAATCAGCAATCTGCTCGTGGGCCCTCACACGCCAGTCAGTGGTGTCGTGGAGTCCCCGAAGCTCCGGCCAGGCCTAAGGGTCCGGCCTCGGCTAGGGAACTCCACTGCACTCTGACGGAGGCCGAGAGACCTCTGAGTCAGATACAGATGGAGTAGGTACACAAGGTTTAGAGCATGAACCTACACCGTCTTACCAAAGGGGTGGGCCGGCTCCAACCAGGGTTGTCCCTCGTCCACTTACATCCAGCTGAGGGTAGATGTCAATTGCGTCCTGGATGGAAACCATTTGATCCTCCAGGGGGTGCGTGTCACGACACGACACCCAGCGCTGAGCTATGGCACGAGGCCTGGTCGCTCCAAAGTCCCCCTCCTCAGCCGAAAGGTGAAGGTAGGTCCAGACCTGCAAGAACATGAAGCCTCAGTCAGATCACAGGTGCAATATAAGGAGCAGTTTGAGTAAAAGGGTGTAGAATGAAGAGTGTACTTGAAGAATCGGTAGAATCCGTTGATCGAGGTTCGCCGGTCGGAGGAGCCCCGACTGTCGAACTAGTGCGCCAAGAACGCTGCTCCCCACGCATAGCTCCCCACCTGGCCCAGGTCCTCTAGAAGTGGTAGAACCGATAGTGAACCGGTCGCCCCTAGTTGCAAACATGAGTCTGCCAAGGAAAAGATGAGGAAGCGATGCAGGTCCAGGTCTGCCGGCCTCCTGGCTCATCAGCTAGCACCTCCCTGCACCCCCTCGTCAGCCACTGCAACTGCTCATCTGCCGTCTCGTCCACCTCCCTCCTAGTCTGGAATAGCCCTAAGCTCTCCTGCAGCTCAACCCTAGAAAGGAGCGAAGACCTCTGTCCTACGATCAAGCCCAGCATCTATGAGCTAGCTCCCTGTAGCATGGGTAGGTGTACCCACTCACTGGCTGCCCATGCACCCTCAGCCATGTAACCCTGCTCACATCCTCTAGGCTGGGGATCATATGTCCCCATGGGAACACGAAGGCAGTCGCCTCCGCATCCCACCTACTGCACAGGGCCTGAGTAAGAGGGGCATCTGCTCTCATCCTCTCCATTCTCAAGATCTCCCCGAATCTCATATCATTCAACCTCTCTCTCAAGAAACTTGGGAAAGCCAGGTACACTACCATCTCCGCATCTTGGATCTCCTCCACCACCAGGGGTGTGACTTCGCGCCGCCAGGAAGGCCTCCTCGCCTTGGCCTTCTTCCCTTTCCACAATCACCACCACCGCCATTGCCTCCTCCTTCTCGGTTTGGGGTTTGATAGAGAGAGGAGAGAGAGGGAGGAAGAGAAAGAGAGAGAGAGAGAAAGACTGTGTAGTGAGAGAGTAGCCGGAGAGGGAATCGTCGGAGCTCCTGTCGTCAAGGATTTTGAACGCACAAGAGGGAAGGAGAAAGGTCTGCTGCATTTGAATCGTCGGTTCTTGTCGTGACGCCTTTGGACGTCGCGTTCTTGTTGCAACGGCTAGTTGTCCGCGACAGGGTCGCAGCCAACCACTTCGTTGCGACCTGTAGGCGACGTTAGTAGTGGTCGCTACATCAGCAGAGCATTGCGCAATCTGAATAAAACTTTGATTTTATTGATTCAAACCATTAATTACAAGTCCTAATCCTTCCTACAATCAATCAAATCATGTTTTCAATCCTAACTACCATCTGATAACAATGCCTACATCTCTCTGTTACTCTCAAATGTCTGGTGCCACCTCAAATCCTCCGGCTATGATGGGTCGGATTCTCTTCAAAGCCAGGAAGTACTCTCGTGTCACGTCCTCGTCCTCCACCACCTCCGCCTGAATGAGGCCCATAGCGCACCCCTCCCAGTGGACGATGGCACTCCTCACGTCGCATTCATCTTGCTCGTCATCCTTTTTCCGCACTTGGATGGGCGGGTAGTGAGAAAGAGGCAGTACCACTGTGCGTGCAACTCCACACTGTAGGTAGCAGCGGTCTGGATTGTATAGAACCAGCCCTTCATCGCCTATGAGCCGTAGAGCCAGGCTGGTGTGCTGAGGTAGGCGAATCATCTTCTTATGGAGGAAGCACGGGCGCATCTCGAACTTCTCCTCGGTCATGGTTTTGAAGTAGATCCGCCACTCTTTTAGCCCTTTGATTAGCGCGGTCTTGCACCATGCCCGTGGTATCATGTAGAGAGGAGCACCGACGAAAGCCAGAGGATGGTGCAGCATGCTCTTGCATTGAGTAGATAGGCCATCTGTCGCTTGGAACTGGATGTGCATGCTCATCCAGCACTCGAGGGCGATGATTGAGCCATAGAAAAGGCCGCCTGTGGCTGCAGAGGAAAGTCCAGCATAAAGGTATCCAAAAACGGTCTAGGAAATGGACATACCTTCCCATATGCAACTGATGATGCTCAGGTTGGGAACAGAAAGGAGATTGTCCTCTGCTGGAAAGAGTATCACGCCGTAGATGCAGATGGCGGCGGCCTTGGCTATGGCAAGGTGGTTCGCGGTCTTGCGCTTGCACTAGGAGATAATTCACTGAGAGATCGGGTGAAGATGGATGTGTGTCCGGCTAGTCATCGTGTATAGGTTTGTCTGCTTGGTGGTGATATCCCTGAGTATGCCCCAAGAGTCGATGGAAGCCACGGTGTGGGCGATGGCGTATTCCTGTCCTTTCTTATCCTTCGGGAGCCCCAGCATGAGCTCCAGCTCCTCCAGCAGTATGGTCGCCTCGAACACCAAGAACATGAATGTGTGTGTCTGTGGCCACACACTCTGCAAGAGCGGTGAGGCTATCCCACACATGCACTACCTTGTGGTAGTTCTTGGCCAGCGTGAGAATCGTGCTAAGCCCCCACTCCGCACTGATGAGTGGACGCCACGGGGCATCTGTACCATGGGCTTGAGCCACGGGACCTTGAGAACCTTTTGTGCCTTGTGAATGATTTCTTTTCTTTTAGCCCAGCATGCATCATGTAGGATATTGAGCTATCATGACTCATCTCTGGCTAATGGTGAGCTCTTGTTGAGTGCCCAACCATTCTTCATGTTTTGAACAAGAAATCCTATTCCACTCCGAATCGGAAGGCTGCCTCCGAGCGAGTTGTTATTGCAGTTTGTCAAGAATTTCCCTGTCTGGATTCTCCATACAATTTTCATCCTTATTCCTTTTGATCCATTTTGGTTGCGAATCGCTCCCAGAACAGAGTATATGAGTTACCTGCTTGGCACGCACATGTCCTCCAAAATGAAACCTGTAGCCAATCGGCTAGGATTCCTCTCATCGAGGGGTTGATCATCCTTTTCTTTCTCCTTCTCATCAAGACTTGTGTTTTCTTGCATTCTGCTCAAGCAGCTAACTCGGGCTTTCAAGAAGATTCCAATTGCTTGTTGGTTAGATCGGTGTCTCTTTACCTTGGCTTTCATCTTTTCAGTCTGCTTCGCGTCACCTCCGCTTCGTCTCCATTTCATGACATCTCCGCTACACTTCGCTTCGCTCCCTTGCAAAGTGGAAGCCAAGGAGGGGCAATCTATAGACACCCGATTCTAGCCTATAAGTCGAACCACATTTCTTGTTATCTTAATGAGCCCTAAGTTGGTCATTCACCTTGAGCCCACCATTAGCCTTGCTTTGAACCCATGAAAAGCTCAATTTTTATGATATCCCATCCATTATCTTTTAAAAGAGTCCACAAGCCTATTGCCTATTTTCTCTTTATATTGATCCATATTTGAAAATATTCGATTTTATTTAATGCGACGGGTCGAGGCGCCTCGTTAGCCTTGTCGCGCCCCCATGGGCGTCGGCGACAGCCATGCATGTCCATGCACATGGCCATAGAGTCGCGACCGGAGTGGCCGTCGCATCATTCTTGTCGCACCCCTACGATCCGTCGCGACTACAGCTGCGGCAACAGCCTCCGCAACCACCTCCTATTTATCCTCTCATGCCTTTATCTTCATCCTTAAGTAACCTCCCAACCCCTAGCCGTAGTTTGGGGTTGTGAGTCACCTTGGGGGGCTCCTTAGAACTCTCACCCATCGATTAACTGGTATTATCACCCATTTGGACCTTTATCAATTAAAATGGGATTTCTCTCTCCTATCCTATATAAGCAATGCCTCTCCTTCAGAGGAAGAAGGAGCCCAAATTTGCCACGAAGTGCTGCCGAATTCCTGCCAGACATTGGACTTAGCTCGTGGCTCTCCCTTTCTCTCCCATTTTCCACTATTCTCTTCACCAAGCCATGCTTATCTCATCATCTATGGAGCTTGGAGCTTGAGGAGGGTGACTTCCACCTTCTTCCACAGCTTCTACAGAACCCAAAGACGTCATCTGAAGCCAGGGAGTCGCCCCTTTGGGGCTCTTTCTTCCCTCTCCTCTCCTTTCTCATTCTTCGTGCATTATATTGCTTTCTTTAGATAGGGTGCATTTCTCCCTCTTCCCTCGTTTTATATACCCAAGGGGGGTTTAAAAACCACCCCAGGTTCGTTCCCTCCATGCTCACCTTCTTTACTTCATTTTTGAATAGATATTACACTTAAACATGGTTTAACAGGGTTATTTTGTTGTTTCTTCATCTTGGCAGGCATCTAAAGCAAAGGTCCATGAGGAGCTCTTGTCCCTTGGCCGGCCGGAGGACAGGAAGAAGCTCCAACCACATTTTCTCCCGCACTGCAGAGGATGCGGCAGAGAAGGGCGTCGCGACAACAGAGACGCACCCTGGTAGGGCGTCGCGACTTCAAGCCCATCGCGATGGGGAGCCCGTCGCGATCTCAGTAAGCCCCCTGTTCTCGTCTCCTTTTCCTAGCGTAGTTAGCCTGTTTATTTCTTTATCTGAAACTATCTAAGTGGCAATCACATCCTTTCACACTTCCATGCTCCTTAATTTTAATCTTTAAAATTCGTGTTGTGTGTTCGAGCGGGTGCACAACCCCGTGATTACACCAGTGAGACCTTTGTGGTTAAGGTCTCTTCCTTTTTAGGTGTTGTTTTTGGGAGGTGCCTGCATAGCCAGTGACTTGTTGAGGCTCACTCTCTTACAGTTCTTTTCACGTGTTAGCCGTGTGTGGGCTCGCAGTGGCGTTTTGACAAACTTGTACCACCAGCAGTTGAGTTGTAGTTAGTGTTGTGTGAGCTTTGCTCCCTCGGGGTATGCCCCAGGTAGTTGTACTTTTCTTTTGGACTTGTAATAATGTATTTGGATAGTATAATGTGGTGTGAATGAATATAAGAACATGTACTTTCTTGTATCTTATATTCTATGATTGTCTTTTATATTCCTACTAGACACTTGTGTGAGTTATCCTTGCGAGACTTCAGTCCGATCGCGGGAGGCGGACTTGGATAGGGAGCCTTATTGGGCATAAATATTCAGGGCCGTCACAGTGTTATCAGAGCATAGTCAGTTAGAATATGAAAAGACATTAAGGTTACAATGTCCCAAGACATGGTTAATGTCCACTGTGGTAGTAAGTCTACGGTTTTGTGTGATTTTAGTGGGGTTTTCACGTGAGTTTTTGTCATGTGAATTGGGTGCCTATGTTTGTCAGAGTGGCAGTGCTAGTGGGCAGAGGCATGGTGTGGTTGGTAATGGTATAGCTTGTTGAGTTACGCTAGTAAGTACTTTATTGCAGAAAGGTATTGTTGTGTAGAGTTTTTCAGTTGTAAGAATGAAGGAATTGGAAAGTTCAGTTGTGATATTCAGAAGATAGAGCTATGTCTGAGAAGGATATGATCTAGTGTGATGAAGGTGCTTTTAACAAGATAGAGAATCAGCAGAGACATGTATATTTAATGGGTGAATATGTGTAGCAGGAAGTTATTGCAGAGGTAGTTGTGTAATAGAGTTACATCGGGAATAGTACTGCAATGTGGAATAGTGGGTGCTAAAGATTGTTAGATGAAAGGATTGTGATTGAGAAATTCAGCAGAGGTAATTGATATGTTTGAGATTTGTGTCAGTAAGTGTTAACAAGTATTTTGGATAATAATGTGGTTAGTCATATGGAAGATTTTGAATAACTAAGTCAGATCAGTTTCAGATAAGGTATCAGTAAACAGAGGAGTAGTGATTTGTGGTAGTAAGGTTAAATGTGTTTTGTGATCAGAAATGGTTATAGAAGAGAAGTTTGAGAGTTTGAGAGTAAGTTACAATAAGTGATGGTGGTAATAGAAAGTTTGATATAAAGCTTAGCATAAATATGTTAGAGGTGAACTGCTGGAAATAGAGAGAGTAGAGGGGAGAGCAGTATTCAGTTAAGTTTTCTGAGATTTTGAAGCAAAGATATTTAATAGATAAGTGGCAGTTTGTGATGATTCAACAGAAGGATTTATTTGAAGATTGCAGTGTTAAAGACCAGATCAATAATGTTTAGTAGTTGTGGACAATATGAGAAAAAAGAGAGGCGAGTTAGTTAAGAAGTTGATAAGGGAATGTCAGGTTGAGCAGAACAGAAAGGTAGATTGTGAAAGAATTAAAGTAAATGTTTGAATGAAAGGGATATTAATGAGTATGTTGTAATAGTGATGTTTATAGTATTTAAGAATAAAGCAGATATTGCAAGATAATTGGAAAGGCAGATGCTAAGGTTGTAAAGCAACAGTGTGGAACAGAGGAATCAGACAGAGCAGGTTATTATGTCTAAGAAAAGTGTATTCAGATTCTAGTTTTAGCAGTGTTACAGTGAAAGGTAATTGTGTGTTAAGAAAGGTTACAGTGTAAGTGGTACGGTGAGATCAGTCAGCTAGTGGAATTATTAGAGGAAAATCTTTGCAGAAATATTCGATAAGATTGTCAGTATAGCTTAAGTTCAGTGTTATTGATTAAAGAAAGAAAGAATGTGGCATATTATAGAATGACGATAGATGGTTTAAGAAATGTGCAGTAAGAGTTTATGTGGCAGTGTATAGTAAGGGATTCAAGTGAACAAAGGAGTTTTGTTATAAAGGTATTTCCAGAGTTTGATGTAGAAGTTACAGCAGATCAGTTAAAGAATATTGAGCAGATTAAAGTATAGCAGAATAGAACAAAAAGAGCAATGAAAAGTGTGATTAATTAAGCAGTAAAGCATTTTGGGTCAGATGGCACTTGATTGAGAAAGAGTTTGGTAAAGTTGAAGGCAGAATATGTGCAAAATTAGTTAAGCAATTTTATTTCTTGATTAGAGAGTACAGTGTCACCGCAATGAGTATGGAAATTGCGAAGAGTTATGAATTTGATTTGTTGAGTCAGTCAAAGAATATTATTTGAAGTAAGGAAAGTATGTTAAGAGTAAATCCTATCAGAACACTATGGCAAGATTCAGAATTTACTGTGACATAGAATTGAAGCATTAAAGAAGGCAGTTTATGAATTCAAGGTTTTTTTCTCGTGGTAATTAGTTGGTAAGATGGTTTAATTAGTAAGTGAAGTTAGCATAGTTAGAGTCAGAGTAGTTGTGGAAATAAAGAGAATTAAAGGAAATAGTGAAAGCAGAATTTATAGACATTTTAGCAAATATCTAATATAATCAGAGCAGCGCAGCGGAAGCATAGAAGATTCAAGACTCCCAGGTCGTTAGAAGTTTGATTGTTTGAAAAAGGAATTTGAGGTTTTTGCAGAACTAATTAACGAGGTAGAGGTTCTTAATAAGATAAGAGTTAAAGTAGCATAACTAGATTGATATACAGAGGCAAAAAATTTAGATGTAGTATTTTGATTTTCTTCAAGGAACTGGCAGTGAGAGTATGAGTAAGGGTAAAAGGCAGAGTAACAGTTGACAGTGGTAGGCGAGAAAGGAATAGCACTAATAAATCAGAAAATTTGAAGATGGTTTAATATGGTAGAGCACTTAAGGGTGGCATTTTGGTAAAGAGTTTTAAGTAAGTGAAGTGGCATAGAAAAGAATGTTGCAAACACAGCCAAGAAAATATGGAAATAGGTTGAGTTCAAGAAGATAAAGCGCCAACAGCAAGGTAGAATCGCCTATAGTCGAAAGGTAAAGAAAGGCAGATTGAATCAATAGAGTAGAGCAGTTGTGAAATGAATTAGAGTGAAGAGAAAAAGTAAAACCAACACGGAAATGAACAGATGAGTCAGTCAGCGCAGAATGTTTGAAAAGCAAGCGCAAAGAAAGTGTATCCTACTTGTTCTTTATATGGTTTTATTTCTTTTTAGGTGATAGTCTAGCTTGCCGTGGTTTTGTTCTGAATGTCGAGGACAACATTCCTTTCTAGGTGATAGTAATGTAATAGCACGATCATTGAATCCGGTTTAACGTGTTGTGAGTGTGGTGTTAATGACCAATGTGGGGTCATATAACCTTGTTTGTGGCCATTGTGCCTTGCGTGGGCATTGTGGGCTTTAGCTCTCAGCCCATTTAGCCCGCAGGTTTTCTGGTCAAGAAGGCGACGGGGTGTGTCGTCGTGTTTTGAATGCGACGGCTTCCTACGTCGCGATTCACCAACCGCTTCTCTGGTGCGCTGTGCGATTGGCGACGGTCAGGTCTGTCACATTTTAGGTGTTTTAAACGCGATGTCTGCCTCCGTCGTGATTTTGACTGAGTGTTAATTGCATTATTTTGGCCAGACAGAGCAGGAGCTGAGCTCCTGTCGGCGTGAGGGGGAGGCTATTGTGCGACGTTTTTGCGATTTTGACTTCAGGTAGTTCATGTGGCACAATTTCCACGCGAGGAGGGTGCCAGAGCGTGGGTACGCTGGTGGTGTGGTGTCTTCACATTTTACAGGCTCTCTAAGTTGGTAGGGAGACTTCCTTTTTATTTTGTGTTATTAATTGGCTTACAGCTTTAAGCATGATAGAATGGCATGTGGTAGTTTAGCTTCCGTTATAAGTTTATGTTTTAATGGTATGGTGTGTGGAATGGGTGTCTGGAGGAGGAAGGAGGGTTCAGCCGCCTGCCTTAGAAGGCGATGGATTGAACCATCGCATTTGGTTTGGAACACGACGCCTTGGGCCGTCGCGTTCATGTGTTGCGTTTGGGTTGGACCGACTGGTCTGGACGCGACCACTTGACCCACCGCGTCCTTGTTAAACACGTCGGTGTGGTCCGTCATGATTTTGTGTATGGTTTATTGTGGTCTTTGTCGTGACGTATCGTTGTATCGCGATCTTCTCTTCGACTGTCAGTGTTGACCATTTTGCCTGAAGGCGACGTATCGGGCCGTCGCGATATGGTCACGACACTGGGCCCTGTCGCGCTAGCCTATGAATCGATTCGGGGTAGGTCGTCGCGTTCTTAAAGGCGACGTCTGTGTTCATCGCGATTTGGCTTCCGAGGTGTGTTTGTGATGGTCTGGTGTTGACCTAACTTTTGTTTTCTAAGATGTTGTTAAGGTTTAGTGTGTTGCTATGGAGGTCATGAGATGACCAATGATAGGCAAGGTTATTAGGTGTTTGTGGTTCCCGTTTGTTTAAGTGTATGGGTGCTTGGAGGTCACATGGTGACAGTGACGAGCTAATTGTGGTATATGTACCGTGATATAAGTTTTATGGTAATGTTAAATGACTGGTGTGGTTTATGTGTTTGCTGAGTTTGGTGGTCCGATGCCTATTCCGGAATGCCTCTACAGTCGGATACCCCAGGTTCTGTGAGCCAAGCACGTTGTGCTTAGGGCGTGTCTGGTAGTGTGTTTACCATAGAGGTCTGTGTCATCTTTTTGGACATCCTCACTCTATGTTGAGTTGTACGTTCGACTAGGGAAATACGACAGTGGGCAGTGACTTGTGTTTGTGGGTGTACGGTCACTTGTAACTCGCTCGTGGTTGGGGGTACGGACACAAATAGACTTACTGGGCCCAAATAGTCATATTTTCCAGTGCCACACTTTAGGGAGCCTAGGCCATATTCCCTAAGGTGCTAGGCATGGGCCTACAACTGTGTGGTCTGCAGGTGTGGTGTGGTTGGTCTCCACTGTGTGTTGGCTTACTCTGTGTGTTTGTGGAGCGGTAGCTAGACTGGAGTGTCCGTGGCTATGAGACTGAGAGGTAGTTCTTATGCTGTGGTGTCCGGGTTCGATACTGGCATCATGAAACAGTAGTCTGTTCTCGTGTGGTGGTGGCGTTCCATTCTGACTCGTGCTTTGCCACTGGTTGTGGCTTGCATGTAGTGACTCGCTGGTTGAGGTTTTACCGTTGTGGTTGTGGCTCCGTGGTGGTACCTCGTGGTGGTAGGTCCTGTCACGTCCTAAAAAAAGGCTATTTATCGGAAGTGACAGAAAAAGGCACAAAAGGTATGATTAATAGTAATCATTCATAGCACAATATGCGGAAGTCTTATTACAAAAGTACTCTTCATTACCACTAAAAAGGAGTGGATTGAAACAAACTTAATTAACACATCTCATCTCACCCTACTAAACAAAAACAGAAAAGGTGGCTTTGCTTGACACGGACGGTCCACTTAGCACACATGTCCTTAAACTTCACCACCATCTGAACTACCTGAAAAGAGGGGTAGGAAATAGTGAGCTAACTAGCCCAGTAGAATTCAAATCCATAATTCAAAGGGTGAGTACATAATAGTCAAGACAATGGCAGAACGGATAATAAAGAGGCACAATTAAATGTCAGGATAGTAAGCTTGAACAGTAATAGTGAATCACAAGGCAGGTTCAGGTATATAACTCAAAAACTGGTGCATTTAACAATTATACAGATCAGGAGTTATGATGACCATAATCAAACAGTAAGTGATGCAATGCAAAACATCCTGTTGTCCTCTATCATTCCCGTACGATGCGTAATGAATTCGGGTGCTCCTCCCAGGACTGGACCAGCCCTATTTGCACATGCATATCAGTCAAGTGGGGTCCAAGGACCTAATAAATGTCATCATCATCAGTTAATCATATCTCACAAGTTGTTCAAGCATTTGAACTCTCAGGACATCAGGTTTTATAAACTCGGTTACTGAATACCCGAGATTAGACTCAACGAAGTACCATCCGTATTTGAAAACTTTAAGGATAATTCAAGGGGGTGTAAGGTACATCAAGTGGGTAAACATTGCAGTAGTATGATAGTAAATACCAATGTAAATAAGGGGGTAACTTGCTAGGCGTTTCGGATGAAGTCTAAGCAAGAGTTCTACTATGAAAAGTTTCTAAAATACAAGTCAAGACAATAAGTGTCAACAGCCAGGAAGTGGTTGTCGACAGATAGCAACAGCAGAGCATGGTTTTTTGGTTCTGTGTCTACCTGTCGACAGCTATAAGATGGCTGTCGACAGCTAGCAACAGTCCCAGTTATTTTGAAGTTCTGGAAGACTGGCCTGTCGACAGCTATGAGCTACCTGTCGACAACTATGAGCTGCCTATCGACAGCCGCCAGTTCTTCTCTCATAAGTGACTTTGTATTCACTCTAAAAACTCTAACCATGGAACTTATGAATCAAGGCATTATTTATATCAAATAGAAGAGTCTAATTGTAGATCTCACAGTGGTTTATAAGCTAAACAAGCGAGATGAAACAAGAGGTTTGCAATTCAAACTTGTCTAGCTATAAATTAAACAGTGTAGTACTGGAAGTATAGCCTTGATAGCAATGGTTTATTGGAAGATTCCTACAAGATGAACACTAAATCACAAAGTGTTTTATGGATCTAAATCAAGACTTGAAGTATCAACCATTTAAACAGAAATCGTCACACTGTTCTAAGGATATTTAGACTTCTAAGAGAATTCTATATCGTGAACATGGATCAAGGGTGAAAGAAGAACAACAAATCTTGATCTCACAGTGAAACAAGGATCTTCTTCTCCATAACATAAAGGTGTTTATCAGAACTAAATGTAGAATAGGGAAGTAACATGTATAGCAACCGAATAACTCAGTCAAAGTTCCTTATCATGTACAAAAGACAGAATTCAGCGAAATGGAGATGAATCCTACCTTGCTTAAACGATGAACTTGCAAGTATCCTTGATGAAAAATCCCACACTCATCAAGAGAAATGTTTCCCCTTTAAGGTTGATGGCGTGCTCGCAATGTTCACACCAAGTGAAACAGCTACAGTGGCAGCAGGAGTAGAAGTGGAAGTAGTTGTAGGTGCAACGAAGCCAGTAACTCCAATAGCTCCTAGCAGCAGTTTCAGGAGCTCCTCCACAATACTTCTAGCAGCAAAGAGTAGGGGAAAGCAAGAATAAAGGGTGTAGAAAGGTGTGTGCGAAGGGAGGGAAGTGGTTTTTCCCATAACTCCCTCATGCAAAGGGCACGTCGACCAAGAGGTGTCATGGTAAAAACACTTTGGTTTTCACCTCAACACGTAGCTCATGCAGGTTTCCTATGGTTTACACGTAGTTACCCATGGTTTTAGCTTTATCCTAATGTGTGCTGACCTCCTCAAGGCCTCACACATAAGCTCCCAGGAAAAACCCAGAAATTGGTCACCGTAAATGACCCTTAATTCAACTGGCCCCTTAGTCTTGATGTAAACATGTCCAAACAAAGTCCATTTGCGTTAAAATTTCAACCATCGCCTAATGAGATGGTTTTACAAATTATGGTGATTTTATTTTATTTTTTAAAATTTATTTTACACTAGTTGAAAAATCACCCGGAAAATAATTGCGTCGGCTTAATCTCGAAATCCGCTTCCACAAATCTGGATATTTACATTTCTGATATCTCCACATTTTTCTAGAAATTATGGTGTTCTCGAATTTTATTTCGTTACAGTTTTTCAGTGTCCCTGTGGAAGCGCGCACATCTGAGTACAACACTGGGATAATGTTCATTAATACTAATCCTTCCCAAATATCAATTATTTCATTCTAATAATAATGGTTAAGTTCAATAACCTTATTATTCATGTTTTACAACAAATATATATATATATATATATATTATATTTTTTTTTTTTTTTTTTCGGGGTGTTACAACTCTCCCCCAATAAAGAAATTTGGTCCTCCAAATTTAATACATAAGGGGATAATTACTGACCTGGAAATATTCTGGATACTTGAACTTGATGGCATCCTCCAGCTATCACGTTGCTTCTTCTTGTCCTCCCTTGTTTCAATGAATCTTTAATAAATGAACTTCTTTATTCTGAAGTTGTTTGTTTTCGATCGAGGATCTGTACTGGTCTTTCTTCATATTCCAAATTTCCTTGTACATCCAGATCTGGTATTCAATAATATGTTTTGGATCATATACATACTTTCTTAACATTGACACATGAAAAATATCATGTACATTGGATAATTGTGGTGGAAGTGCCAGTTGGTATGTCATTTCACCAACTCTCTTCAATATTTCAAAGGGTCCAATGTATCTTGGACTCAACTTTCCCTTAATACCGAATCTTTTGATTCCTCTTCGGGGTGACACTTTAAGAAATACATGTTCCCCTTGCTGAAATTCTAACTCTCTTCTATGTCGATCGGCATAATTTTTTTGTCGGTCTTGAGCAGCTTTCATCCGATCTTGTACTAACTTGATGACTTTTGTTGTCTCTTGAATCATTTCAGGTCCAAGAATATGTGTTTCTTTTAGTTCTACCCAACACAATGGTGATCTACATTGCCGACCATACAAAGCTTCGAATGGTGCCATTTGAATAGTAGACTGGTAGCTATTGTTATATGCAAATTCCATAATTGCTAGGTGAGTGTTCCAGTCATTTCCGAACTCTAATACGCAAGCACGACACATATCCTCAATAATTTGATTCACCCATTCAGTCTGTCCATCAGTTTGAGGGTGAAATTTGGTACTAAATTTTAATTTAGTTCCCAATGCATCCTGCAACTCTCTCCAGAAATGCGAAGTAAATCTTGCATCTTTGTCAGAAACTATGTTCTTTGGAATTCCATGCAAATGCATAATTTCTTTCATATATAGTGCTGACAAAATATTAACAGACCATCTTGTCTTTATTGCTAAGAAATGAGCCGATTTCGTAAGTCTGTCAATGATTACCCATATAGCATCAAATCCACTTCGTGTTTTGGGTAATCCCACAATAAAATCCATACCGATACTGTCTCATTTCCATTCTGGTATCTCAAGTGGTTTTAGTTTTCCTGCAGGTTTCTGGTGTTCTGCCGTAACTTCCTGACATGTCAAAATTTAGCTATAAAGTCAACGATGTCCTTCTTCATGTTGCACCACCAGAAATGCTTCTTTAAGTCTTGATACATCTTAACAGCTCCTGGATGAATAGTATAATATGATCGATGAGCTTCTTCCAAAATCTGCTTCTTGATTCGGGATCGTCCGGTATACACAATCTGTCCTGAAATCGAAGATTCCCATGAACATCTTCATTAAAATCAGTTTAGAAACCATTTTTCTCTAATTTCTGCCAACATAGGGTCATTGTCCTATTGCTCTTTAATTTGCTTCAACAAATCTGACTGCACTGTAAGTTGTTAACTACAACTCTTTCTTCTTGTGGTTCAGTTTTCAACTCAATGTGGAAATTCCTCTAACAATTTCCATTCTTTAACTTGCAACCGAAATATCCTCGCTATAGGATTTCTGCTGAGTGCGTCAGCCACAGTGTTTCCTTTTCCCAGATGGTATTCAATCTTGAAATCATAGTCTTTGATATATTCCACCCATCTTCTTTGTCTCATGTTCAGTTCTTTCTGTGAAAATAAATTCTTGAGACTCTTGTGATCAGAGTACACTATAAATTGATTATCATATAGGTAGTGTCTCCAAGCTTAAGAGCAAAGACCACAGCGACCAATTCTAAATCATGTACTCGGTAGTTCTTCTCGTGAGTCTTCAACTGTCTCTATACATAGGCAATAACTCTTCTATCTTGCATCAATACACATCCCAGTCCAATGTTGGAAGCATCAGTATAAACCTCAAATATTTTTCCTTCTACTGATAAAGCTAAAATTGGTGCAGATGACAGACATTCTTTTAATAATTGGAATGCTTCCTCACAATTCTCATCCATATATAAAATCCATACCGATACTGTCTCATTTCCATTCTGGTATCTCAAGTGGGTTTTAGTTTTCCTGCAGGTTTCTGGTGTTCTGCCTTAACTTCCTGACATGTCAAAACATTTAGCTATAAAGTCAACGATGTCCTTCTTCTGGTGCCACCACCAGAAATGCTTCTTTAAGTCTTGATCCATCTTAACAGCTCCTGGATTGAAAGTATAAATATGACGATGAGCTTCTTCCAAACATCTGCTCTTGATTTCGGGATCGTCGGTATACACATCTGTCCTGAAATCGAAGATTACCATGAACATTCATTAAAATCAAGTTAGAAACCATTTTTTCTCTAATTCTGCAACATAGGGTCATTGTCCTATTGCTCTTTAATTTGCTTCAACAAATCTGACTGCACTGTTAAGTTGTTAACTACAACTCTTTCTTCTTGTGGTTCAGTTTCAAACTCAATGTGGAAAATTCCTCTAACAATTTCCATTCTTTACTTGCAACCGAAATATCCTCGCTATAGGATTTCTGCTGAGTGCGTCAGCCACAGTGTTTCCTTTTCCAGATGGTATTCAATCTTGAAATCATAGTCTTTGATATATCCACCCATCTTCTTTGTCTCATGTTCAGTTTCTTTTTGTGAAAATAAATTCTGAGACTCTGTGATCAGAGTACACTATAAATTGATATCATATAGGTAGTGTCTCCAAAGCTTAAGAGCAAAGACCACAGCGACCAATTCTAAATCATGTACTCGTAGTTCTCTCGTGAGTCTTCAACTGTCTCTATGCATAGGCCAAAATCTTCTATCTTGCATCAATACACATCCCAGTCCAATTGTGGAAGCATCAGTATAACCTCAAATATTTTTCCTTCTACTGATAAGCTAAAATTGGTGCAGATGACAGACATTCTTTTAATAATTGGAATGCTTCCTCACAATTCTCAATCCATATAAACGCAGTTCTTTTTTAGTCAACTGTGTAAGTGGTGAGACCATTCTAGAAAATCCTTGACAAATCGCCGGTAGTAACTGGCCATGCCTAGAAAACTTCTTACTTCAGTGAGATTCTTAGGTTGTTCTCATTTCTATATAGTTTCGATCTTAAAGAATCTACTGATAGTCCTTCTTTAGAAATAAGGTGTCCTGAGAACATCACTTCCTTCAACCAAAATTCACACTTACTAAACTTTGCATATAACTTATGTCCCGTAGTAATTGCAAAGTGATCGTAATTGAGTTTCATGCTCCTCCATACTTTTGGAGTAGATCAGTATATCATCAATGAATACAACTACAAAACTGATCTAAATAAGACCTGAACACATCATTCATCAGCGCATAAATACAGCTGGGCATTTGTCAATCCAAACGGCATCACCACAAATCATAATGTCCATATCTGTTCGAAAAGCCGTTTTATGAATATCTGATTCTTGATTCTAAGGTGATGATATCGGGACATTAAATCGATCTTGGAGAAAAACACTGAGCTCCAGATAATGATCAATAAATCATCGATTCTTGGAAGTGGATACCTATTCTTATAGTCAATTAATTTAACTGTCGATAGTCTATGCATAATCGCATAGATCCATCCTTCTTTTTAACAAACAGTACCGGAGCCCCCCAAGGTGAGGTACTAGGTCTAATAAATCCCTTCTCTATCAATTCTAGCAATTACCTTTTAACTCTTCAATCTTCTATCGACATTCTGTAGGGTGTCTAGAAATTGGCGTAACTCCTGGTACCAATTCAATTGAAAATTTCACTTCTCTATTAGGGGTACACTAGGTAGCTCTTCAGCGAAAACATCAAGAAATTCTCTTACTACGGAATATCTTCCATTCAGTAATGTTTGATCTTTAGTAGGGTCACAGAAGCCAAGTACCCTTGACAACCTCTGTACTAGCTTACAAGCCTTAACTGCTGAAATTATCAGTATTCTCCTGGTGTGGGGTTTATCAAAGGTCATGGAATAAATTTCCTCCCCTAAGAAAGTCACTTGTCTCAATTAGCAATCTAAGTTTGCATGGTATTTAGATAACCAATCAACCCCAAGGATTACGTCATAATCCCATATTTCCAAGCATATCAAATCACCAGGTAAATCATGTCCTTGAATTATGATTGGGCTAGCAGGGTAATATTCTTTAAGCTTTTTACCTCACTCAAAGGAGTTGTAACTTCAAGTTGTGTGGGTAATGGAACTGATTTTACTTACAAGGATTTAGCAAACTCATAGCTAATAAAAGAGTGCGTAGCTCCGGAATCAAACAACACATACGCAGGTTTTGAGTGTACTAGAAATGTACCTTCAATTAATCCACCTTCCTGCAGGGATTCAGGTTCAACATCCTGAATGGCTTGCAGTCTACCTTGCTACACTCGGGGGTTCTGATTTGTTGGTGCTGTCCTGGGCATCAGGCAATCCGGAATTCAGTGTTGAGTGCTTCCACAACGGAGACATGCACCCAACCAGTGCCAGCAGTTCTCAGCCTGATGCCCGCTAAGATGACAATGTTTACAAACATTCTTACCTCCACTCGGAGCTTTTCATATCTTCTTAATGGTTTGTTGAACCTTCGGGGCATTTCCCGATTCATACTTCCTTTTTCGGTCCGAAGATCCTTCTCTAGACTTCCCTCTAATCTTATCCACAGTATCATTCGCAGCTTCCAGTGCCAAGGCTCTCTTAACCATTTCCGAATAGGTAGTGATTAAATGAGGAGTTAACTGCATGATAAAATTGGGACGTAGTCCATTCATAAACCTCTTAGCTTTCAATTTCTCTATGGCTATAAGATGTGGAGCATACTTTGACAGTCGAGCAAATCGGGCCTCATACTCCGATACTGACATCCTTAGTTGCTTTAGACTATAAAATTCATTTGCTTTCTTCTCTTGAACTACCTCGGAGAAATATTGATCATTGAATAGTTCCACAAACTCTTCCCAACTAACTTGATTTGAATCCTCCAGGGTAGCTTCCACAGTTTCCCACCAAGCACGGGCATCCCGATCTAACTGAAATGTAGTCAGACAAGCTTTTTCTTCTTCCGTACACTTAATCATTTGAATATCCTTTCAATGTCTTTTAGCCAATTCTCAGCTTCATCAGGATCCGTACTGCCTGTGAATCTCGGAGGATCTAGGCTTCGAAAATCCTTGAATAAGCTTGTCCCATTGTGGTTACTATTTCTGGCTACTGTCTTCATCACTCGAGTCAAGTCATGCATTGAACTTTCCATTTTCTTCTAGTTGGCATCACCAGCATCCATGACTAAATCGAAAAGAATCTGAAACATCCAATAATTCATACATTAATTTCATAAGCATCACAATCTTACATTCATCACATACACCATTCAAATTCACAGAACACACCATCTCTATTAACGAGTTAAATATTTACGTGGTAGTACATTTCCATGTATCCATAACTAAAATATCACAGCCTTCTCCTTCCAAGTTTGCCATTGTTGGGTTGAGTGTAATTTCATATCATTTTCCCTCCTATTTTGATGATGACAATATGATTTGAATGCCGATTATTTGAAACATGGTAACACATTTCACCTGAATTACATATTCAAAAGCATGTTTCAAAGCACACTTATCATTTTACTCATAATAAAACATTTTACTAATGATATATGTTTAATTTTCAGGACAAACACTTTTTGCAAAAGAAGTGTCGACACCCCCACAATGGTCGACACAACAACCCAGATTCAAAGGAAAAAGGTGAAGAATTGTTGAGACTGTGTCAACACAAGTCAAAGAGTGTGTCGCACGAGTTGCAATTCCAGGATTCAGCTACTCAGGTCGACGCACTCACAGGGCAGGTCGACACTGGACTCAGTTCCAGAACAGCATGTTTGCAGAATTGGGACAGCAGGTCGACCGCAGGACAAGAGCAGGTCGACACTGGACTCAGTTCCAAGAACAGCCTGTTCTCAGGTTTGGGACAGTGTGTCGACTGATGACCAAACTGTCCCCATAATAAATAATTCATTTATTTATATATTAATTTTGATGATTAACAAAATAGTACTAATGATTACTTGAGCTTTGAGAACAGGAAATAAAAGAAAAATGAAAGTTCAAGACAATCAGGTAAGTCTCATCTCACATTCTGTCCAAGTCTTTGTATCGACTTCTTTGATAAGCAGAACGATTTCCTCTCTGACCGAAAAGTTCAAAACAAATCGATATCGCAACGATTTCTTCAGATCTCATAAGATTTGCTTTGTGCAACGATTTGTTAAGAGTTTTCGTAACGATTTCTTTAGAACTCGCAACGACTCTTTAGCCGTAACGATTTCTTTAGACCTCGTAACGATTTCTTTAGAACTCGCAACGACTCTTTAGCCGTAACGATTTCTTTAGACCTCGTAACGATTTCTTTAGAACTCGCAACGACTCTTTAGCCGTAACGATTTCTTTAGACCTCGTAACGATTTCTTTAGAACTCACAACGACACTTTAGCCGTAACGATTTCTTTAGACCTCGTAACGATTTCTTTAGAACTCGCAACGACTCTTTAGCCGTAACGATTTCTTTAGACCTCGTAACGATTTCTTTAGAACTCGCAACGACTCTTTAGCCGTAACGATTTCTTTAGACCTCGTAACGATTTCTTTAGAACTCGCAACGACTTTCTAAGGCGTAACGATTTCTTCAGATCTCATAACGATTTGCTTTGTGCAACGATTTGTTAAGAGTTTTCGTAACGATTTCTTTGAAACTCGTAACGACTTGATAGCTGTAACGATTTCTTCAGTTTTCGTAACGATTTCTTTGAAACTCGTAACGACTTGATAGCTGTAACGATTTCTTAGTTTTCGTAACGATTTCTTTGAAACTCGTAACGACTTGATAGCTGTAACGATTTCTTCAGTTCTCGTAACGATTTCTTTGAAACTCGTAACGACTTGATAGCTGTAACGATTTCTTCAGTTCTCATAACGATTTCATCATTATAATTTGATAATGCTCTGTCATAACGATTTGTCTGTTATCGTATAACGATTTCATAAGTCATCGGGAGTGTTCATATCAACTTTCTTACTGTATCAATAAAATGCTTTTTAATAGCGTTGAAAAGTCAAAGTCATATCGTTTGTTGACTGTTACGCATTAAATGCTCTCTGATCGTATCTCCCATGCATGCAGACAATATCTTCCATTTTTATGCTACTCTGTCTACGTACTTTTTAGACAGAAGGGAGCTTTGCTATATATTGCAATATCTGTTCCATCTGCAACTAACAATCGACGGCAGTCCTAGCTGTCCTCTATTTATTGTTGATATGCTCGCAGATATCTGACAAGACTCATCTGTACAACGTTGGATACAAGATACAAGATTCTAAAACATTTTTTCTGGCGTGTACTAAAGGATAAAAGACTGAAGATCAGAAGCTTCCTTGGTGACCAGTCTAACGTACACCTGGATGAGAGACAACGGTTCTCTTAACGTTCAAATTTCAAGAAGAAGCTTAAATACGAGACTCAAGACTGAGAAGAGCGATATACACAGAAAAGCGAGCAACACCAATTCTTCTAGTCTTCTGAGTTCCAAGAAAGAGCGAAGCGTCCATTCTAATTGTCCTCTTAGCTCTTTAGCTCTCAGTATTCAAACAACAATTTCTTGTGAGAGCCTGTGTAGTCTTTGGAGAGAAACCAGTGTCAAATTCTCTTTCTCTCTCGAGGCTTGTTCGCTTCAGCTTGCAGCTGATTAAGCTAGTGTCTGAAGCTTGTTCTTAAACTTCGTTTCTGTGGTTTGTACCCTTCTGTGAAGGAAGACCTGGTGGTATCCAGGGTGTTGTTCCCTTCTGGACGAAGGAAGACCTGGTGGTATCCAGGGTGGTTGTTTTTCCCTTCAGGTTGAAGGAAGACCAGTTGAGGCTGGGTGTAAGGATCCGTGAGGGGGATAGTACCCTAATTAGTGAAATCCTGAGGCATTGCTCAGGGACTGGACGTAGGTCTCCTGTGGAGAGGAGTTCCGAACCAGGATAAAAACCCTTGTGTCTTGTGGTTATGCTTATGTGCGTTTGCTGTCTTATTTTGTCCAACTCTAACGTTTGTTTAAGTTGTTGTGTAATCCTTTTAGTGAACAGGTTTTAATCAAAGATCAAATTTTAATAACCCATTCACCCCCCCTCTGGGCTAGCTAGCTGGGCAACAAGTGGTATCAGAGCCCGTCTCTTCGACAAAGAAGAAGATCCAACGATCTGAAGAGCAAAGATCAATGGCAGCCCAAAGCAACTTCGAAGGTCAGTCAGTCAACAGGCCTCCCTTGTTCGATGGAGAAGATTACACCTACTGGAAGACAAGAATGGAGTACTTTCTACAAGGCCACGATTATACAATATGGTCCATTGTAGAAGAAGGTGATCTTCTAGTCACAAATGCTAAGGCTCAGTGGACAGATGACGACAGAAGAAGAATATCCCTAAACTGCAAAGCCAAGAGCATCCTTTGCTGTGCCCTCAGCAAGAAAGAATTCAACAGAGTTTCAGCCTGCAAATCCGCAATGGAAATGTGGGAAAAGCTCAGGATCACTTATGAAGGGACAGACAAAGTAAAGGAGACAAGAATCGATATTCTTGTAGCCCAATATGAAAGGTTCCAGATGCAGTCAAGTGAATCCATAACTCAGATGTTTAGCAGATTCACAGATATCACAAATGGATTAGCTGGATTAGGTAAAGTCTATGGTGTACCAGACATGGTCAGGAAGATACTTAGATCTCTGCCATCCTCATGGACTCCAAAAGTAACAGCCATTGAGGAAGCCAATGATCTGAAATTAATGTCATTGGAAAAGCTAATAGGATCTCTCATGGCTCATGAGATAAATATGGAGAGATTAGGAGAATCCTCCAGCAGAAGGAAGCAATCAAATGCTCTCAAAGCGAATGATGAGATATCAGAAGAATCTTTGGATAACAGTGAAGGTAGCAAAGACAGTGATGATGAAGAAGCCATGCTGTCTCGAAGACTTCAGAGAATATTAGCAAAGAAGAAGAAGTATCAGTCCGGAAGAAGATTTTTCAAGAAGAACAAAGACTTCAGAAAACCAGAAGTAAAGGATCCAAAGAAAGGAGAAGTAATATGCTATGAATGCAAGAAGCCTGGACACATCAAGGCAGATTGTCCAATGCTAAAAAAGAATGATCATAAGAAGAAGGACAACTTCAGAAGATTCAAGAAGTATAAAAAGAAAGCAATGGCAGCTGCTTGGGAGAACAGCAGTGACTCAGATAGTGAGTCAAGCTCGAGCAGTGAAGGTGAAGAAGCAAACTTGGCCCTCATGGCCAATACCGAAGATAAGGTAACTTCTGACTCTTCTTTTGATTCATGCAATGATTCAGATTCTGATAACTTAGAAAGTGCTTTTAATGAACTCTATGAAAAATATAAAGAAGTATCTAAATTACTTAAAATTAGTAAGAAGAATTTAATCTGTTTAGAAAATACAAACTCAGATCTAAAAACCGAAAATGAAGAACTTGAAAAACAAATAACTGAACATAAAAGAAGGAATGAATTATTATGTGAAGATTTAAAAGAGAAAAATAAGAAAATAATTCATTTAGAAAAACAAGAAGACTTAAGTGGACTTAAAACAGAAATAGAAAGATTAAATAAAGAAAATGAACATTTAACAAGCACCATAAACAAGTTCACAAATAATAAACCTCTTCTAATGATGAGTGGAGCTAAAAGATCAACCAAGAAGAAACATGGTTTTGGTTATACTCCCTCGGAAAATGAAGAAACAAAAGTCTTTCCTAACACTTATCCAACTCCTGAATTTATATCCGAAAAGAATAAAGAACATAAAAAATTTAAATACAATCCAGTTGAAAGAGTAACTAGAACAACCTGCTGTACTCATTGTAACAAACTAGGACATAACAAAGCAACCTGTCCTAACAAGAACAAAAAGTGGATAATAAAAGGAAAAATCAATGATACTAACCCATCAGGACCCAAAAGAACTTGGGTACCTAAAACTTAGTGTTTAAATTTCAGGGAAATTCAAGAGCATCCAAATGGTACTTGGACAGTGGATGCTCAAGGCACATGTCAGGCAACAAGAAGTTTTTCGTTGATCTCAAAGCTGAAGAAGGTACAGTCACCTATGGAGATAATGGAAAAGGCACTGTGATAGGAAGTGGGTCCGTGAACATCAAAGGAAAATCAGTTATTGAAGACGTAATGTTGGTCAAAGGATTAAAGCACAACCTTATCAGCATCAGCCAGTTGTGTGACAAAGGCCATCAGATTCAGTTCCAAGAATCAAAGTGCAGTATATTAAAGGATGGTGCAGTCATATTTGAAGCCTACAGAGAAAGAAACTTGTATGTTCTCTATCTCGAGGAACTCAAGAATCAAGATGTCTGTTTGGCAGCCAGCAAAGATCAATCAACAGAGCTGTGGCACAGAAGATTGGGTCACTGCAGCTTGGACGGTTTGAATAAGCTCAGAAAGAGAAAGCTAGTGGAAGGACTGCCAAAGGTCAATTCTAGATTGGATAGCATTTGCAAACCTTGTGCAAGAGGAAAGCACACCAAGAGCTCTTTCAAATCAAAGACTGTAGTAACCACCTCAAAGCCCTTAGAACTACTTCATATGGATCTATTTGGGCCAATGAGGACTACCAGTCTAGGAGGAAAGAATTTTGGATTTGTAATAGTTGATGATTATTCAAGATTCACTTGGGTATCCTTTCTAGAGCACAAAGATGACACATTTGACAATTTTGTCAGCTTCAGTAAGAAAGTTCAGAAAGATCAGAAGTTCACAATTGTCTCTATCCGATCAGATCATGGTGGTGAGTTTCAGAATGAAAAGTTTACAAAGTTCTGTGATGATCAAGGAATTGAGCACAACTTCTCAGCCCCAAGGACACCTCAACAGAATGGAATTGCTGAGAGGAAAAACAGAACTCTTTTGGATATGGCAAGAACCATGTTATCAGAATATGATTTGCCAAGATACTTCTGGGCCGAAGCCATCAACACTGCATGTTATATCATTAATAGAGTGATGATCAGGCCGATTCTGAAGAAGACTGCTTATGAACTCTACAAAGGAAAGAAACCAAAGATCAGCCATTTCAGAATATTTGGATGTCCTTGCTTCATCCACAACAATGGAAAAAGGGACATTGGTAAGTTGGATGCCAAATCAGATGAAGGCATCTTTATGGGGTACTCTTCTAAACCCAAAGGTTATAGAGTTTTCAATAAACGTTCCTTATTAATTGAACAATCTGTACATGTTATTTTTGATGAATCTAACCCTTCCTTGAAAAAGGAAGAAATTAGTGACATTGATGATGCAGATGACTTGTCTGAAAAATTAAAGAATACCTCAATTAAGGACAAGGAAGATCCTCCTCTGGAAGAACTGCAGCAAACTGAAATTCAACATGAAAATCTTCCAAAAGAATGGAGACATCAGAAAGATCACCCTCCTGAAAACATTATTGGTGATCCATCTGTAGGGGTAAGAACAAGAGGTAATGTAATTCCTTGTGATTATTTAGCCTTTGTTTCTCAAATAGAGCCTAAGACAGTCAATGAAGCTTTATCTGATGAATCTTGGATATTAGCCATGCAAGATGAACTAAATCAGTTCAAGAGAAACCAAGTATGGTCACTTGTTCCTAGACCATCCAATCATTCAGTTATTGGCACCAAGTGGGTGTTCAGAAATAAACTGGATGAGTCTGGAATAATCTTAAGGAACAAGGCCAGACTGGTAGCTCAAGGCTACTCCCAAGAGGAAGGCATAGATTTCGATGAAACCTATGCACCTGTAGCTAGACTTGAGGCTATTAGGATTTTACTTGCTTATGCATCTGCATTTGATTTAAAACTATTTCAAATGGATGTCAAATCAGCCTTTTTAAATGGTTTTATCAAGGAGGAAGTTTATGTTGAACAACCTCCAGGTTTTGATGATACCGAATTTCCAAATCATGTATTTAAACTGCATAAGGCTTTATATGGTTTAAAGCAAGCACCTAGAGCCTGGTATGAAAGGCTCAGTACTTTCTTATTAGATCATGGTTTCACTAGAGGTAAAGTAGATAGTACATTATTTATAAAATCTAAGGTTAAACATATACTTCTTGTGCAAATATATGTAGATGATATTATTTTTGGATCTACTGATGAATCTCTTTGCAAGTACTTTGAAAAGCTTATGCAGGGAGAATTCGAAATGAGCTTGATGGGGGAGCTAAGCTACTTCCTTGGATTGCAAATCAAGCAAGGGAAGGATGGCACTCATATCTGTCAAGCCAAGTACACCAAAGAGCTGTTAAAGAAATTTGGATTTGAAGGTGCAAAGCCACTATCAACTCCAATGAGCACATCAACCAGAATGGACAGTGATCAAAAAGGTAAAAAGGTAGATCAAAAGAATTATAGAGGTATGATAGGGTCACTACTTTACTTAACTGCAAGTAGACCAGACATTTTGTTCAGTGTATGCATGTGTGCTAGATATCAGGCAGACCCTAGAGAGTCTCATTTAATTTCAGTAAAAAGAATATTTAGATATCTGGCTAGAACTCATGATTTAGGTCTCTGGTATCCTAGATCTTGTGAAATAGAATTAGTAGGATATTCAGATGCTGATTATGCTGGATGCAAAGTAGATAGAAAAAGCACCAGTGGGTGTTGTCAGTTTCTTGCAGGATGTTTAATATCATGGTCATCCAAGAAACAAAATTCAGTAGCTTTATCAACAGCTGAGGCAGAATATGTTGCTGCTGGAAGTTGCTGTACACAACTTCTTTGGATAAAGCAACAACTTGAGGATTTCGGAATTCATATCAAATCAATTCCACTATTGTGTGATAATACAAGTGCCATCAACCTCACCAAAAATCCAGTACAGCACTCAAGGACTAAGCACATTGAGGTAAGATATCATTTTATTCGAGACCATGTAGCTAGTGGTAATTTAGAAATTTCTTTTATAGATACAAATGGTCAATTAGCAGATATCTTCACAAAAGCCCTACCTGAAGAGAGATTTACATCTCTTAGAAGGGAATTAGGGATGTGCAATGTGTGAAAAGATTTCTGTAATTTTATTGGCATAAAAATTTTCAGATAGAAATGGAATTCTCCCTCCTTAAAGATAAGCAAAACTCAGTTATCTACATTCCTTGACCGCTATCGTGTTAAAAGTTGTTTGACTCGTCAAACCTTTTTGTCGCTTTCTGCCTTTACCACCTCTTTGGCGTTTCACTTTTCGGTAAAGTAATATTAAATTATTCAAATCGTTCTGAGAACGACTTGTCTTCTACCTTTACCCTTTTATCTTTTATCTGTTCACCCAAAGCCGATGCCCTAACGATTTCGGGATCGACTCTCTGCAACTTTCGAAGCTTTCTCTTCTTCCCGCGAAGAATCCCTCGAGAGGTTCCATCTCTTCCATCTTCCTCCTCCTCCAGAACCTTTCTCCTCTACCTATGGCCGCTCCGATGATCTCCGGAAGCGTAGGGGGCTACAGTGCTGAGTTTCTGTCCCCAAAGGAGCAAGAAAGGTTTACCTTCGTGAAGTCGAAGATCTGCGGAAATAAGGCAGTGGATGTTCAGAACCTTGAGAAGAGTGGCATGTCCAGTCTAGTCGAAGCTTTGAGAAGAATGCAGTGGATGGATGTTGCTACTTTCACCGAGGTAAGCTATCCGGACCTGGTGAAAGCCTTTTTCATTTGTTTGAAGTCAGAGGCAGATGGGTCCCTTGTCTCCTCAGTGAAGGGCACCCAGATCAAGATAGATCATGAACTATTGCATGAGTTGTTTGGAGTAAAGACCTCCGGGTATAGTGGCATTCACTCTGTGAATGATGAAGTAAAGGGTCTCGGAATCATTGGTCCAGGGTTTAAGCTGAAAGATGGAAAGCTAGATATTAATCAGATGTCCGCATTTAATCGGTTGCTTCACTTTATTGTCTGCCAAATTATAGTACCTCGTAGTGCTACGTTTTCTTCATGCACTAGGGCAGACTCGGACATAATGTTCTGGGCAATCCAGAACAAGGAGATCAACTTGGCCGCAGTTATGATTGAGAGAATGAAGTTTGCCAGTACTCAAATCTGGGAAACAAAGAGCAAACTGAATGTTTCCTTGCCTTATGCTCATCTACTCACCAAGATTTTCAAGCATTTCGGAGTAGATGTGTCTGGAGCTGTAGTAGAGAAGATGGGCCAGTCTATAAGGTCCAGAAATTTGAAGAAAAGTGGTTTTTCAGTGCAAGATGGAATTTGGTCAAAGACCTCTGTGGCAGAAGGAGAAGCAATTATTGGAGATATCCCAGAAGTTCAAGAAGAAACAGCAGCAGGAGAGCAAGCAGCAGAGCAGAGCAGCAGCAGCAGCAGCAAGCAGCAGCAGTACCAGTTGTGGCAAGCCAGCCAGAAGTTTCAGAATCACCTGTTGTGGAGATTGACTCTCATTCTCCAGAAGTTCAGATGGAAGAAGGTGCAGCTGGTGTGGCAGACTCTTTGCCCACCACCTTAGTCGCCTCTATTTTAAGAGAGGTATTGGATTCCATTCCCTCCACCTCAGCTACTTCTAAAGAAGGTGGACGTGTTGAAGAAGAAGTTATGGCACCAGGCCATACAGAAATTCAGTCTGAACCAATTGCTAATGTTGAGATACAAGCAGGTACTCAACAAGATGTGGTCATGGAAGAAGCTCCTAGCCAAGGGGAGCAAAGTATCATTGAACCTGAAGTGTCTGAATCCGTGGCAGAAGGCCACTTTGAAAAAGTTGTTTTGGAGGATGCTCCTGCCCAGGGGGAGCAAGAAAGTGTTGAACTCCCTGCTCCTATTCAGGGGGAGCAAGTGGGCATTGAGGAAATTCCACCTCCTGCTAGTGTTCCTGTTAGTGAAGGCCCAAGTGCAAGCAATATTAATCTTGAGGAGCCTGTCACTCAGCAAGGGAAGCAGAAGAGAATTGTTTTCAGAAGGCCAAGAAAGGGCCATAGAAAGGTAAATCTGAAGCCAATTATGGCATTACTAAAGGCTCAGGGAGATATCTTGTCATCAGTTCAGACAAGTATTCAAGGCATTGTTGCTAGTCAAGCTTCAACCTCCTCAGACTTATCTTCAATCCGAAATGCAATGAGGTGGTTCAATAAAGAAATGTCTGATATCAAGTCTTTGCTAGCAGCTCCTTCAAGGTCTAGTGGAGTTTCTCTTGGAGCTACTCAGAGCAGATCCGCAGATGTTCCTCGGCCACCAGGGCCTCCAGCTCAGGGCCACCAGGGCCTCCAGCTTCAGGGCCAGCAGGGCCATCAGCTTCAGGGTCAGCAGGACCATCATCTGCAGTCAGAGAAGATCAAGCCAAAGGGAAAGAGCCCATGTCAGCAGCTAAGGCCCCTGAAACTTCTAATCTTGCAACTCCAACCCTCTCCTCACCTTCATCTCCTTCTACAGCTCCTCCTGCACCACCAACCATAAAACACCCTGTGCCTCGCACTCAACCATCTTCCTCTCTCACTACATCTCAACCTTCTTTCTCTCCTACTCCCTCTCACACCTCAGGACCATCATCATTTTCACCCTCATCACCTCTCACTCAACCCACTCAAGTTCACCCACCTTCTTCCTTCAATCCCAAACACCTCTTCTATCCTCCTACTCCTCCTTCCTCTGTTACTTTCATTCCGGACAAACCTCCTCTACTTGGTGTCTTTGACACAAATCTGCCGGATGACTTTGAGAGAAATACCCTTTCCACCATTCTCTTCACTGCCACTCATATCCACAGGACTGATCCTCCCAGTCCTGCCAAGAAAAAGAGGAAACAATCATCCTCAGTTAGCATCTCCTCCTCACTATTTCCTCCTCTTTGGTACTCTCTTACCCTTGAACCTCACAAAGATTCCTTTATAAGGAATATATTCAAAAGTGCATCCTCTCCACCATTTATGGTATTCCCTTCCTCAACCTTTCTGAGCACCTAAATATTGTTCTTCCTCTTACCCAGTTATCCCTCTCTCAAAAATCCAAAATCCTTGAGGGGACTGAGTTCAAGACTGAAGATCAGTGGGCCAATGTCAAGGGCAACAAAGCTCAATACAGCAAGTACTTGACTGCCAGGGCAGAATCTATTACCCATGGAGCTCACTCTCTCACTCTTTCTGAGTGGTTCTTTCTCAAGCATAAGAACTTGTGGGGTCCTTTCATCTTGAAAGAGATCAGAATTGCCAAAAGCTTCCAGCAGTACAGTGACTTCTGCTTCTTGAATAAACTGCCAGAAGTTCAGTTCTCTCAATTCCACTCAGCTATAGTGATGTTAAGATCAGAACGTCCAGTGAATATTCCCCTCACAGTGAATTTTGCTGATATCCGAGTTGACTCTCTAGTCCTTCTGCCAAAGCTGCACTCCCTAGTGTTTGATTCAGATGCAGGATCCCATGCATTTGACATGTTTGCCAAGCAGATGGGTAGAATGTCAGCCAAGCAGAGCAGACTGCCCTCCTTCCTGCGGTTTATCTTCAGAGAATACCACTCTGGCCGCATCTCCTCTCAGGTTTTGGCTCCACTCATTTCTGAGTGTGAAAGGCTTACTCCCCCCTTATGGGCAATCATCTACAAGGAAACCAACCTTCAGTTAGAGGCCATCAACAGTTCCTTGTTTCATCAAGATAAGCCCTCTCTCTCAGCCGAAGCCTTCATGGATCTCAACTCCATAAATCCTATTCAAGAGATCTATGTTCAGTGGGCAGCTAGATATACAGCTTTCTATGCTCTGAAGCAGGATCTGATAGATCAGAAGATCTTCTATCCAATCTCCTTGGATAGATTTCTCCATCGTGCCAGCTTCGGAAAAAGCACTTACTTCAGATTCATCCTGGACCCAGATCAGTATGCAGAGTTCTTGGATCAGCAACGACTCTGTACATTCAAAGGGCCACCCCCTCCATGGGTCCCAATTTCTCAGTTGCTTCTGGGGTTTTCCAACAGACGTTTGAAGACCTTGAGATCAAGGCATGGGCTGTCATCTCACAGCATGCCTCCTTGTTATCTCCCTTGTACTATCTTTCTCCCAATTAATACAAGGATATCTCTCCTCTTTGTCTCACAGCCTATCTTTTTGCTTAATGACAAAATGGGGGAGAAAACTAAAGTCATTCTGAAAAACATGTTTAATTTTTTGTATGATGTTTAGTATATTTTGTCATCATCAAAAAGGGGGAGATTGATGACCAAACTGTCCCCATAATAAATAATTCATTTATTTATATATTAATTTTGATGATTAACAAAATAGTACTAATGAATTACTTGAGCTTTGAGAACAGGAAATAAAAGAAAAATGAAAG
This sequence comes from Colocasia esculenta, assembly GCA_014218235.1. Classification (NCBI taxonomy): domain Eukaryota; kingdom Viridiplantae; phylum Streptophyta; class Magnoliopsida; order Alismatales; family Araceae; genus Colocasia; species Colocasia esculenta. Next base: position 57,712,189 of record CM024760.1, read on the forward strand.
TTCAAGACAATCAGGTAAGTCTCATCTCACATTCTGTCCAAGTCTTTGTATCGACTTCTTTGATAAGCAGAACGATTTCCTCTCTGACCGAAAAGTTCAAAACAAATCGATATCGCAACGATTTCTTCAGATCTCATAACGATTTCTTTGTGCAACGATTTGTTAAGAGTTTTCTTAACGATTTCTTTAGAACTCGCAACGACTCTTTAGCCGTAACGATTTCTTTAGACCTCGTAACGATTTCTTTAGAACTCGCAACGACTCTTTAGCCGTAACGATTTCTTTAGACCTCGTAACGATTTCTTTAGAACTCGCTACGACTCTTTAGCCGTAACGATTTCTTTAGACCTCGTAACGATTTCTTTAGAACTCACAACGACTTTCTAAGGCGTAACGATTTCTTCAGATCTCATAACGATTTGCTTTGTGCAACGATTTGTTAAGAGTTTTCGTAACGATTTCTTTGAAATTCGTAACGACTTGATTACTGTAACGATTTCTTCAGTTTTCGTAACGATTTCTTTGAAACTCGTAACGACTTGATTGCTGTAACGATTTCTTCAGTTTTCGTAACGATTTCTTTGAAACTCGTAACGACTTGATAGCTGTAACGATTTCTTTAGTTCTCGTAACGATTTCTTTGAAACTCGTAACGACTTGATAGCTGTAACGATTTCTTCAGTTCTCATAACGATTTCATCATTATAATTTGATAATGCTCTGTCATAACGATTTGTCTGTTATCGTATAACGATTTCATAAGTCATCGGGAGTGTTCATATCAACTTTCTTACTGTATCAATAAAATGCTTTTTAATAGCGTTGAAAAGTCAAAGTCATATCCCGTTTGTTGACTGTTACGCATTAAATGCTCTCTGATCGTATCTCCCATGCATGCAGACAATATCTTCCATTTTTATGCTACTCTGTCTACGTACTTTTTAGACAGAAGGGAGCTTTGCTATATATTGCAATATCTGTTCCATCTGCAACTAACAATCGACGGCAGTCCTAGCTGTCCTCTATTTATTGTTGATATGCTCGCAGATATCTGACAAGACTCATCTGTACAACGTTGGATACAAGATACAAGATTCTAAAACATTTTTTCTGGCGTGTACTAAAGGATAAAAGACTGAAGATCAGAACTTCCTTGGTGACCAGTCTAACGTACACCTGGATGAGAGACAACGGTTCTCTTAACGTTCAAATTTCAAGAAGAAGCTTAAATACGAGACTCAAGACTGAGAAGAGAGATATACACAGAAAAGCGAGCAACACCAATTCTTCTAGTCTTCTGAGTTCCAAGAAAGAGCGAAGCGTCCATTCTAATTGTCCTCTTAGCTCTTTAGCTCTCAGTATTCAAACAACAATTTCTTGTGAGAGCCTGTGTAGTCTTTGGAGAGAAACCAGTGTCAAATTCTCTTTCTCTCTCGAGGCTTGTTCGCTTCAGCTTGCAGCTGATTAAGCTAGTGTCTGAAGCTTGTTCTTAAACTTCATTTCTGTGGTTTGTACCCTTCTGTGAAGGAAGACCTGGTGGTATCCAGGGTGTTGTTCCCTTCTGGACGAAGGAAGACCTGGTGGTATCCAGGGTGGTTGTTTTTCCCTTCAGGTTGAAGGAAGACCAGTTGAGGCTGGGTGTAAGGATCCGTGAGGGGGATAGTACCCTAATTAGTGAAATCCTGAGGCATTGCTCAGGGACTGGACGTAGGTCTCCTGTGGAGAGTAGTTCCGAACCAGGATAAAAACCCTTGTGTCTTGTGGTTATGCTTATGTGCGTTTGCTGTCTTATTTTGTCCAACTCTAACGTTTGTTTAAGTTGTTGTGTAATCCTTTTAGTGAACAGGTTTTAATCAAAGATCAAATTTTTAATAACCCATTCACCCCCCCTCTGGGCTAGCTAGCTGGGCAACATCGACACCACCACCAGGGCAGGTCGACACACTACGGAAAGATTGCAACTTAAATTGGATGTCTGCCACGTGTCAGCCTAGGGCGATGGTATATCAACCTAGGATCGTGTGCCCTTGTACCTAAAGGGTATCTTTGGAATCCTTTGGGTATAAAAGGCCCCCAATTGGCCATCCATCAAGGGAGAACCCCAACGAACTCTCCAAGCCTCCAGAAAAGTTCCCTTTGGCGGCGAGAAGAGTTCATCTCCCTCTTCTGCTCTCCTGGTGTCTTCTGAAGACCAATTCTCATCATTTCGACTGTAAGAATTGGAGTTTGATTGTTGAAGAAGCATCTGAAGCTCCCCAAGGAAGCAGATCAAGTAGGAGCATTCGTTGGAGAAGATTTCAAGGAAGATCCTCAAGTTCAAAAGTGCAGAGCATCGGCTGGGACTTCAAGGATTCAAGTCTCTTCCCAATCTGAGCTTCTACAAGGGAGTACACTGAAGAACAAAGTCTTTTCATACAATTCTAAATGTACTTTTGTTCTTCTGAGACATCTTGTGATTGTGCAAGTGCTTCTGCATAACTCTCATGAATGTTCTCATGTCTGACATGATCTGCTGCTAGAAGATCCATGTCGTGTGTTGGTGTCTAGCATAGTTGTTTGTGAGCGATTGTGCTCAGTTTGAGTCATCGAGCTCAAGTGTTTGTTGAGCAGTCTTGCTCAGGGATCTAGAGTAGTCTTGCTCTGGAGGTGTGTGAGTTGTAAACTCAAGTGTTGGAGTTGTCTGGCTCCAGTGGGTGTGTTACCCAGGTTGTTTAGTGAATCCGCACTGGCTGTGAGGGGTGGATGTAGGAATCACATGGGTGATTTCCGAACCACCTAAAAATCTTTGTGCACTTGTCTATTTGTGGTTTGATTCTATTATCCGTTAGATGCTTGCATAGGATCACTCAAGATTCACTTAATCAACTGGTTTCACATATATTTTTATCAACTCACTTAATATCTCATCAGATCTGTGTTTTTCACTGTTAAAATTGCCTCTGATTCTCAAAGCATTTTTAAATTGCTTAAGATTCCGCATAGAGTGGCATAGATCTATTCATCCCCCCCCTTCTAGATCTTATCCACACTTTTTCCTCGATCCTTCAATTGGTATTAGAGCGGGTTTATACTTGATCTGATTTAATTTGAGCAGTTTTGAGTATTGTGTGTCTGATTGCTTGATTGTTTGCTTGTTTGCAAAGTATTCTTTTTGTGCTTTCTTTTTAACTCAATGGATTCCAAAGGTTTCATAGCTGAGGGGCATTCCATAAATAGGCCACCATTCTTTAATGGAACGGACTATTCATACTGGAAAAATAGAATGTAAGTCTTTCTAAGAGCCCAGAACTATGAAATTTGGAAAGTGGTTGAGGTTGGTCCCTATGAAAACTAGGGAGAGGAAGAAACCTGGACTAGGGAACAAATAAGAAAAGCCACATTGAATTATAGTGCCATGAACATGATTCAATGTGCTGTTCATCCCAAAGAGTATTCGAGAATCTCAATGTGCAAATCTGCCAAAGAGATGTGGGATAAACTCGAATTACTTTATGAGGGAACATCACAAGTAAAGGAAACTAAGGCAAATATTCTTGTTTCAGAATATGAATTGTTTATGATGAAGTCTAATGAAACAATTTCTGAAATGTTTGCCAAGTTCATGGTTATTGTAAATGGACTCAAGGCCTTAGGTAAGGATTACACAGATGCAGACTTGGTAAGGAAAATCTTACGTTCACTTTCTTCAATTTGGCACACAAAGGCCACTATCATTGAAGATTCTAAAGATTTGTCCAAAATGTCTTTGGATGAATTGATAGGATCCTTAATGACATATGCAATCAATTTGAAAAGAAATGAAGAACATGTAATTAAGACCAAGCCAATGGCACTTAAGGCCTCTTCAAGTAACAAAGACAAAAGTCAAGAAAAGACAAGTTCTGAGGAGTCTGAGTCAAATGAGGATGAAATTGCCCTCATGACCAGGCAATTCAGAAAATTCTTGAAATATAGAAAAGGAAAAATGTCTGGGAAAAAGAAGTTTTCCTCAGGTAAAAGAAACACTTCCTCTTCTAATTTTAACAAGAATCAAAAAACTGATGAAACTGTCATTTGTTACAGGTGTAATAAGCCAGGACACATGAAGGGAGAGTGTCCTGAGAACAAGAAAGAAAAGCACAAGAAATTCCAGAAGTTCAAGAAGCCAAAGGCCATGGTAGCCACTTGGTCTGATGAAGATTCAAGTGAGGAAGAAGAAGACAAAAATCCTCAAGCTCTGAGAGTGAGGAAATCTGCTTCATGGCCAACAATTCTGAAGAAAAGGTAAATACCTCCTTTGAAGATTTTACTGTTGAAGATTGGCAGGATGTTATGCAGAATTAGTTGAAAAATATTCTGAAATGAGAAAAGAAAACAAACACATCAAAAAGAAAATTGAAAACCTTTATCATAACCAATCTTCAAACAACATAACTTGTGAGCTAGAAAATGAGATAACAGAAATAAATGAAGAAAAAGAAAATCTCATGAATCTAATTGATGATCTGAAGCTTGCCTCTCAAAAGGCCACCCAAGAATTCAAAGGCTTATCTGAAAAGCTGGAAATTGAAAAACAAGAAAAACATCAAAAGATTGAAGAAATTAAAACTCTTCAAAACCAGCTAAAAGAAAGGGATGAAGTTATCCAAACCTTCACAAAAGGTAAAGATAACTTGGAGGCATTGCTAGGAACAAATATGACAACAACCTCTCATGAATTAGGATTCAACAAATAAAAACCAAAGAAAGACAAATCTGGTGAGAAAAAAGGGCAAAGCATCATTAATTAAATTTGTCAAAGGTCCTAATCTTGAGAACACAGAAATCAAGCAAACATCAGACAAAACATCAAAAAAAATACAAAACAAATCAAAAACTCAAAAACAAAAGAAGACAACCAGGTCGACATAATCTCCTGACAGGTCGACACCAGTCCACAAGAAGAAGACTTATGTGGTTGCTGTGTCGACACCAGTCATAGAGAGGTCGACCTGCTCAACATCAAAAGCTTCAAACAACTCAAATAAAAATTTAAAAAACAAGAAAAAGTCAAAGGAAATCATTTGTAAAGAACCTTGGACCTCCAAGACAGCATTTCAAGATGATTGGATCAATCCTTGGAGCCAATGGTATGACAACCCTTGTTGGTATCATCCTCAATTCCTTCATCCAAACTTTTGGATGTACCAACAAAATTCATGGATTCCACCTCCTAATCTGAACTCCTATGCTCAAATGAAAAACTCCCCGCCCACTAAAAACAAAAATGTTGGTGCTTTCATTCCTAAGGAAAAGAACAAACTGAAAAAGACTGAAAACACCAATGAAACAAAACAAAAATAAAAAACAAGTCAAATTTGGGTGAGAAAAGATTTACTAACAATGTTCAAACATTCTGATGGTCCTAACTCTGTTTGGGTACCAAAATCTTCTCTCCACTGATCTCTTTGCAGGAAGGTCGTGCACCCAACACCAATGTGTGGTTTCTTGACAGTGGGTGTTCACGACACATGACAGGAGACAGAGCCAAATTCTCATTCCTGATTGAAAAGGAGGGAGGGTCAATAACTTTTGGAGGTAAAAATAAAGGAAAGATCATAGGATCTGGTAAGGTTGGTCAAACTTCCTCAAACTCTGTAGATAATGTTTTACTAGTTGATGGTCTTGATTATAATCTGCTCAGTATCAGCCAACTATGTGACAAAGGTCACAAAGTTATGTTTGAATCTGATTTTTGTAAGATAATTGATTCATCAACTGATAAAATCAAATTCTTTGGAAAAAGGGAAAACAATGTGTACATGATCAACCTAAATAAAAAACTTTTCTGAAAATCTTTGCTTTGTTGCAAATAAAGATGAAATTGCATAGACTTGGCACAAAAGACTTGGCCATGCAAGTTTCAGAACAATGAATAAGTTGTTAAGATTGAATTTGGTTAAGGGGCTTCCTGAATCCTTCTCTAATGTTGAAAATCAAGTCTGTGGGATCTGTTCTAAAGGAAAACAAACAAGAAAATCCTTTAAAAACTTCAATGAGGTACTCACATCTAGGCCACTAGAATTACTTCACATGGACCTTTTTGGCCCTACAAGAATTCTAAGTCTAAGTGGCAAAAGATATGGGCTTGTAATCATTAATGATTTTACTAGATTTACTTGGGTTATTTTTCTGTCCCACAAAAGTGATACTTGTCTTGAATTCAGGAACTTCTGTACCACTGTCTTACCAACTTATCCATATAAAATCAAAAATATTTTGACAGATCATGGGGGTGAATTTGAGAACACATCCTTTTCTGATTTTTGTGCTGAATTTCAAATATTCCACAAGTTTTCTTCACCAAGAACTCCAGAACAAAATAGAGTTGTGGAAAGAAAGAATAGAACTCTTGTGGAAATGGCTAGAACCATGCTACTTGAGAGTAACTTGCCCAAATCCTTATGGGCTGAAGCTGTGAACACAGCCAATCACATACTCAATAGAGCATTGGTCAGACCAAAAATCAAGAAAACCCCCTATGAATTATTGAAAAACAAAAAGCCAACTGTTTCCTATTTTAAAATCTTTTGGTGCAAATGTTATGTACACAACAATAACAAAGAAAACCTTGACAAATTTGATGCTAAAAGTCAGGAAGCCATCTTCCTTGGCTATTCTGAGGTGTCAAGGGCTTTCAAGGTGTACATTCTTAAAACTAAAACTGTTGAAGAATCTCCACATGTAATCTTTCATGAAAATTCCTTTTCAACTGATAATTCTAAATCTCGCAGGGAAGGACAAGACACTGAAGAGGATGAATTTATTGTGGACTCTTCACCAACTGTTGAGGAGTTTGAAAACATTGAAGAGAACCTGAACACACCATCTTCAAATGGTTCAGGTAACATTGTCCCAGAAGTGGGTACTTCTCAACAGGTAATTTCTGAACATCGATTTTTAAGAGATCACCCATTAGACAATGTGGTTGGCAATGTTCATGATAGAGTTAGGACTAGATCATCATTCCTACATGATATTGAAGAAGACCCACTAGCTCTAATTTCTCAAATTGAACCAAAGTCAATTGATGAAGCCCTGTCAAGTTCAGATTGGATTAATGCCATGCATGACGAACTTCATCAATTTGAAAGAAATCAAGTATGGGAATTAGTACCTAGACCTAGTGACCAAACAGTCATTGGCACTCGATGGGTTTTCATAAACAAATTGAATGAATCTGGTCAGGTAATTAGAAATAAAGCTAGGCTAGTTGCAAAGGGGTACAATCAAGAATTTGGAATTGATTTTGAAGAGTCATATGCCCCTGTAGCTAGACTAGAAGCTGTTAGAATTTTCCTTGCTTTTGCATCCTCCATGAATTTCAAAGTTTATCAAATGGATGTCAAAAGTGCTTTTTTAAATAGATTTATTAAGGAAAATGTTTTTGTTGAACAACCTCCTGGATTTGAAAATGAAAAACATCCTAACCATGTTTTCAAGCTTAATAAGGCTCTCTATGGTCTTAAGTAAGCTCCAAGAGCTTGGTATGACCGTTTGAGTACTTTTTTACTTGAAAAAGGATATTCTAGAGGAAATGTTGATCAGACTTTGTTCACAAAAACAGTCAAAAATCAAATAATTGTGGTCCAAATTTATGTTGATGACATAATTTTTTGCTCCACCAATAAAGGCCTATGCACTGAATTTTCAAATCAAATGAAGAATGAATTTGAAATGTGTTTAATGGGAGATTTAACATTTTTTTTGGGATTGCAGGTGAACCAAACATCTGAAGGGATCTTCATCAGTCAAACCAAATATGTAAAGGAACTATTGAAAAGGTTTGACTTTCAGAACCTCAAGCACTCAACACACCAATTGCTATAAATGCTAAGCTAGAAGAAGACTCAAATGGTAAGTCAGTAGACCAAAAGACCTACAGAGGTATGATTGGTTCTCTACTTTATCTTACAACTTCTAGACCAGATATTCAGTTTAGTGTGTGTTTATGTGCTAGATTTCAGTCTAATCCTAAGGAAAGTCACATGTTAGCTGTTAAAAGAATTTTCAAATATCTTGTTGGAACATGTGATTTAGGAATTTGGTATCCTGCTAATTGTAAGTTAGATTTGATTGCCTATTGTGATGCTGATTATGTTGTTTGTAAATTAGATAGAAAAAGCACAAGTGGCTTGGGTTTATTCCTAGGTGGGTGCCTTATTTCTTGGGCTTCCAAGAAGCAACATCCAGTTGCTCTGTCAACTGCAGAGGCTGAATATGTTGCTGCTGGTAGGTGTGGAACTCAAATTCTTTGGGTGAAACATCAACTTCTCGATTACAACCAAGATTTAGGTTGTGTACCCATTCTATGTGATAATAAAAGTGCAATAAATCTGTCTAAAAACCCCATTCAACATTCTAAAACCAAGCATATTGAAATTAGACGTCATTTCTTGAGAGATGAGGTTGCAAAGAAGTCATTCGAACTCCATTTCATTGAAACTGAAAAATAAGTTGCTGACATTTTCACCAAATCCCTTCCTGAAAACAGATTTTCATCTTTGAGAAGAGAACTTGGTCTTTGTAAATGTCCACATTCTTGATCTCTCTTTAGGTTTGGGTTCAGTGTTATGCATTGTCTGAGGGGGAGTTCTTTTCATATCATAACCCTTTGCTTCCTCCAGTTACACTGTCCATATATCTCTCAATTCCACTTCCATTTCCTTTGGACAATAAATTCTTCAACTCTTATTGTGTTGAAATTTCTTGGTATATCAAATGGTGACTTGAAGAAGGACAGGTTATGCTTGTCTGGACACTTTCACTATGCGAGAGTATATGTCTCCGCCAAGTACTAAGAAATGAATATGCAATTGTTGAGGGGGAGCTTTTATTGTTTAAAGAGAATCTTTCTTGATTTAAAAAACTTGCATATCTTTATTTTGATAGAAAATGATTGAAATCATCATCTCAGGGGGAGCTAGAAAATTCACAAGTCATGACTTTTGCAAAATTCATAACTTTTCTTGCATTTCATCAATTTCCTGCATGATGTCATCATTCAGATGTCTAGAGTCTCCAAATGATCCTTTGAGTGATCTATCATATTTTTTACTAATCAATTGTCAACTATATTTCTCAACTCACAGAAACTTAGAATTCTTCCAAGATTGAACACAACTTGAGTCTTGAAATTAAAACATCTCTTTGTTTGCAACTGATGTTGGATAAAATTGATTTCTATCTCACAAAACTCTCAAAATTTTTGAAAATTCAACAGAGCAATGGCATTTGAGCTGAGAAACTGCACACCTTCACAATGAATGAAGTGCCATGCATGTCATGAGGCACTAATGTTATCTCTGTTCAAAGGGGATAAAAATTCAAAAATAAATTCAAAATACAGCAAAAATGTGCTATACTTTTTGATGATGACTGAGTAACTGGAAATATTGGCGTCTACAAAACGTATATTTTCATGTCAAAAGGTCATCATTTACCCCTTTGAGACTTAATAATGAATAAATCTTAAGTATCCAGGGACTATGGTGTGTAAAAAGCACTAGTACTTGAGTGAAAAAGATTTATATCATTTGATAGTCTGTTAAAAAGACAAAATATATGTGTTAATGGAGTTTTGTTTAGAAGGAATCATTTTCATTCATCATCAAGTTGTTCTTTAAGATTCTGTTTTATTTTCAAACCAATTGTATTCAGTCTAGAGGATATCTTTATTTATTTAATGTTGAGAAATATGGTAGATTATAGTTGATTGTTAGATATACTATATCCCTCAAATCATCATTTCATTGGCTCAAGTCTTTGAATGCTCATATCCTATTGGAAATTGTTTAAAACTTGAATTGTGATGAATTTTTGCAAAATATAACAAATGAATTTTTAAGTCTCTTAAACATCCTTGAAATGACTATTTCTCTCATTAGTTATCATTTTAAAGAAGTCCCAAAATTCTCAAAAATTTCTCACACAAAAATTCAATTTTCTTCATAGGCCGTGTCGACACCATCCTATCTCGTGTCGACACACACCCTAGGTCAGGTCGACACTAAAGTCTTCTAGTGTCGACACTGCCCTCTTGCCAGAACTTTTAAATCGTGGGTTGCGGATAAGCCCTTGTTATTCCTGCGGGGTATTGCACCACTACAAACCCTTTTTAGGCATCAGGTCGACCCGACGATGCTTTTCTTCTCATTTCCGGCAAGAAATCCCACACATTTCTCCCTCAATCAAAACCCTTTCTCAATCATCTCTCTTCTCCTTCATCAAATCCCGATTCCACTCCATCCTTGCAACCATGGTGAGAAAGTTGGGTCCTCGCCGTAGAGCAAGATCTCAGGCTTCGTCCAAGCCAGCTCCGGCAGAGGATGATGTTCCTCAGTTGGAAAGAAGAACAAAAAGGCACAATGACCCTGCAGAGCAACCAGGGTCCTCCTCTGCACCTCAGCCAGCAGCCAAGAGAGGTAGACCCTCTTCTTCAGGTAGAGGTAGGGTTTCTAGACCAGAGAATCCGGGCTCCTCTTCTGGAGATTCTACAGAGTCATCTTCATCTTTGTCTGAGTCTTCCACGTCTCAAGACACCACTAGTGAAGCCAAGTTAATCTTGAAGCCCAGGATAGTGGATTTATCAGATATTTAGCTTGCAAGCACATTTCCAGAAATTCAGACCTATTTCTCCTTTCAGTCTTGGTTACTCTTTATTTCTGAGTTTCAAATCATTTATCCAAGACTTGTTAGGGAATTCTACAAGAACTTGAAATGCACAGATGAAGGGTATCAATCAAAGGTTAAGGGAATAACCAATGACATGCCCACTGATAAAGCTGCCTCTATTTTCAAGGTACCAGATGAAGGGGCAGATTATCATGCCTTCGAATTTGATCTTCATGAAGCCTATACCATCATGACAGGCCTTCCTGCTGATGCTTCTGATCCAAAACAGACCTATGTCACCAGATTCAACACAAATTCATTTCCCCCTGTGTTGAGGGTCATCCACCACATGTTGACCACAATCATTACCTCTCAAGGTGGTGGAAGGGACAGGCTAACAGATATTCAGAGGTTCAATCTTTATTGCATGGTAAAAGACATCAAAATCAACCTCCATGTAATAATGTATCAAATCATATCTGAAACAACAAGGAAAGACCTCAAAAGATCTCTTCCATATGCTGCTCATTTGACCTCAGTGTTCCAGCACTTTGGTGTGCCATTAGATAATGAGAAATCCCAGTCTATTCCTAAATCCAACATCTACAGCTTTAAGAATATTTAGAAATTCATGGGATTTAGACTGGAGGGCAATCAAGTTAGGAGAGGGCCAGTTGTGGTTGAGGCCCCTCAAGCTCAAGAGGAACAACCTCAGGATCAAGGGGACCAGCCCCAAGCTCAAGAGGAATAGCCTCAAGGTCAAGGGGACCAGCCCCAAGGTCAAGAGGAACAGCCTCCGGCTCAAGGGGACCAGCCCCAAGATCAAGAGGATCAGCCTCATTTGCATGAGGATCAGCCTCAAGTCCCAACTGAAGGTGACATTCCATCTCATGCACCTCTCTCACCTCAGTTCCTACCCTCCTCAATGAACACTGAATTTGACATTCCCCATGTCTCTCCACAACCCACCTTTCCAGCATCCACATCCTCTGGTGGACCTTCTGTTCCACCAGAGTTGTTCTCCTTTGTAAATGGCAAATTTGACACCTTGAACACCTCCATTCAAACCATGTCACAAGCTTTTGAGTTGAGGATTCAACAGTTGGAGAACATAGTGTCTGCCAAGTTCATAGAGCAAAAAGCTGCCTCAGACTATACAGCTCAAAGATTCAATAGATTAATTGGCACACTGGGAGATGCTTCAACTGAGCTCAAAGAACATCAAGAAAAGTTGGAGAAGGTCCTTCAAGGAATTTTGGCAAATTCCCAGACTGATGTGTTCAACACAAAGCAGACTCTCCATGAGATCACCAGCACTAGACTCTCTTTTGCACATTTTGTGGATGATTTGGAGAGCATGAGGAATTTCAATGCTCACATTGACAAGCAGATCTCTGATTTGACAAAGGAATTCAAGATCATGCAAAGGCCTGGTTGGTCAGCTGGATCATCTTTCTCTTCACAACCTATATCAGCTGATCAAGCCAGAATTCAAGCTACTGTGATAGAAAACTCAGACAGAATGGAACACTACTTGCATACAGACTCACAACCATTCAAGAGCAAATGAAGTCCAGCTTGACTTTTATGGAGAAAAGACTGTCAGATATTGAGCAAATCTTACTTCCCATTCCTCCTCCTCCTCCTTCTACATAATGTATTTTTTTTTATGATGTCAAAGGTGATGAACAGTCCATCCCCATGTACTTTTAAATTAATTACTTGCCTATTTTGGTGATAAACAAAACACTGTCAAAAGTTTCTCTAACCTTGTTTATCTAGCCATAAGCACAGGAATTACCCAAAGAAAGTCAAGCATTTGTGGTAAGTCTTACATGCATCTTTTTTCAGAAGAAGCCATAATAATTCCTTCATTAATTATAACGACTTGCTCATTATAACGACTCTGTAAGGTATCGTAACGACTTCTTCAGAAGTTATAACGACTTGCTCATTATAACGACTCTGTAAGGTATCGTAACGACTTCTTCAGAAGTTATAACGACTTGCTCATTATAACGACTCTGTAAGTTATCGTAACGACTTCTTCAGAAGTTATAACGACTTGCTCATTATAACGACTCTGTAAGTTATCGTAACGACTTCTTCAGAAGTTATAACGACTTGCTCATTATAACGACTCTGTAAGTTATCGTAACGACTTCTTCAGAAGTTATAACGACTTGCTCGTCATAACGACTCTGTAAGTTGTCGTAACGATTTCTTTAGAAAGTTACAACGACTTGCCATGTTTCATAACGATTTCGTTTGAGAGCTACAACGACTTGCCATGTTTCATAACGATTTCTTTTATCATCTGTTATAGAACGACTTGGTTGTGGTAACGATTTCATAAGTTATCATAACGACTTCTTATCAGTCTACAGCAACTTGATCATAACGATTCTATCAGATTTTCACAACGACTGCATAAGTCATGTTTCCATTAATTAAATGTTTTTCCTTGATTTAATCTACGTTGAATAGTCAAAGTCGCATCTCGTCTGATTGACTGCCATGCATTTAATAAAGACTGAACGTATCTCTGCATGGACACAGAACATATCTTCCATTCTCGTGTATTCTCTACATGCATCTTTTAGAACGATAAAGTATTACTACTATATTTGTGTCTATCTGCTTTGACGTTGATTGACAATCTGGAGATAGTATAGTTGTCTACCATTAAAGCTCAACCTTGCAGAACCTTAAGGATGTACTATCCTACAACAACGGACACAGAAGGAACTACAAGCAAACTCAGAAGATCTTATCTCTTTGCGTGCTCCAAAGAACAAAAGACTGTTGACAGGAAGCTTCCACAAAACCTTCAGTCTAACGTACACCAAAGCTGTGAGACAACGGTCATCTCCTTGTCCTCATTCAAATCGGAGATACAAATACAAGATGAAGCTCGGAAGACAAAAGACAGAGAGAATTCAATTCATATTGAAGAGCGGCTAGAACTCTGCAGCTTTCAAGTCTTCGAATTTTTCTCTAGAGCCAGAAATTCAGTCTTTTCGATCTTGGCTCTTAGCTCCCTGTGCTGTGAGAAGAAAAATTAAGGAAGAGCTAGTTTAGTTCTGAGAGAGTGCACTTTGTGTAGATCTTCGTCTCTCAGTGCTTGTAGCTCCAGATTGAGTTTTGTAAAAGCTTGATCTAGGGGCTAGTCTTTTTCTCTCAAGAATTTTCCTGTGTTATTCCCTTCGTGTGTGAAGGAAGACCTGGTGGTTTCCAGGGTGGTGTTATTCCCTTCGTGTGTGAAGGAAGACCTGGTGATTTCCAGGGTGGTGTTATTCCCTTCGTGTGTGAAGGAAGATCTGGTGTTACCAGGGTGTTGTGTTCCCTTCAGGGGTGAAGGAAGACCAGCTAAGCTGGGTGGTTGTTTTTGTCCATAGGGGGACTGTACCCCAGTTAGTGAAATCCTGAGGGTTGCTCAGGGACTGGACGTAGGACTCCTAAGGAGAGGAGATCCGAACCAGGATAAATCTGTGTGTTGTGTGATTGTCTTCTTTGTGTGATTGTTGTTTTACTAACCATTACTAATCCCTTTCAAGAACTCTTTATGTTTGTTTGAGTTCAGGTTTTTTTTCCAGATAAACTTTTAAAGACCCATTCACCCCCCCCCCCTTTGGGTTAGCCAACCGGGCAACAAAAGGGGGAGAAGAAAGTAAGAGAAGAAAGAAAGAGATCAATGATTTTAATCCTTTTGGAAAGATTGTAATGCTTAAATGCTTATCTTGAATGAAATGAAATGCTTGTTTGCTTAGCTTGAATAAATGAATTTCTCATTTGTGTCTTCAATGTGATTGAAAATTGTTATGTGAATGTGAATGTATGAATGCTTGTCAAGTTGCTTGACCTTCCTTATGCAACACACTTACTTCAAGTAACATTGTACTTCAAGTACAACCATCAATTGTGACTTAGTAATATTTAAAGGTCTTTGACAAGCATGAACAAAAAGAAAAATAAGGACTTTTGAATAACCAAAAATTGCTTAAAATCACATCTCATCAAACCTCATTGTCATATGGATTTAATGTTACCATCATCAAAAAGGGGGAGATTGTTGGGTTGAGTGTAATTTCATATCATTTTCCCTCCTATTTTGATGATGACAAATGTGATTTGAATGCAAATTATTTGAAACATAATAAACACATTTCACCTGAATTACATATTCAAAAAGCATGTTTCAAAGCACACTTATCATTTGTACTCATAATAAAATATTTTACTAATGATATATGTGTTTAATTTGCAGGTACAAACACTTTTTGCAAAAGCAGTGTCGACACACCCCACAATGGTGTCGACACAACAACCAGATTCAAAGGCAAAAAGGTGAAGAATTGTTGAGACTGTGTCAACACAAGTCAAAGAGTGTGTCGACAGAGTTGCAGATTCCAGGATTCAGACTACTCAGGTCGACGCACTCGCAGGGCAGGTCGACACTGGACTCAGTTCCCAGAACAGCATGTTTGCAGAATTGGGGCAGCAGGTCGACGTAGGACTAGAGCAGGTCGACACTGGACTCAGTTCCCAGAACAGCCTGTTCTCAGGTTTGGGACAGTGTGTCGACACCACCACCAGGGCAGGTCGACACACTACGGAAAGATTGCAACTTAAATTGGATGTATGCCACGTGTCAGCCTAGGGCGATGGTATATCAACCTAGGATCGTGTGCCCTTGTACCTAAAGGGTATCTTTGGAATCTTTTGGGTATAAAAGGCCCCCAATTGGCCATCCATCAAGGGAGGACCCCAACGAACTCTCCAAGCCTCCAGAAAAGTTCCCTTTGGCGGCGAGAAGAGTTCATCTCCTTCTTTTGCTCTCCTGGTGTCTTCTGAAGACCAATTCTCATCATTTCGACTGTGAGAATTGGAGTTTGATTGTTGAAGAAGCATCTGAAGCGCCTCAAGGAAGCAGATCAAGTAGGAGCATTCGTTGGAGAAGATTTCAAGGAAGATCTCCAAGTTCAAAAGTGCAGAGCATCGGCTGGGATTCAAGGATTCAAGTCTCTTCCCAATCTGAGCTTCTACAAGGGAGTACACTGAAGAACAAAGTCTTTTCATACAATTCTAAATGTACTTTTGTTCTTCTGAGACATCTTGAGATTGTGCAAGTGATTCTACATAACTCTCATTAATGTTCTCATGTCTGACATGATCTGCTGCTAGAAGATCCATGTCGTGTGTTGGTGTCTATCATAGTTGTTTGTGAGTCATTGTGCTCAGTTTGAGTCGTCGATCTCAAGTGTTTGTTGAGCAGTCTTGCTCAGGGATCTAGAGTAGTCTTGCTCTAGAGGTGTGTGAGTTGTAAACTCAAGTGTTGGAGTTGTCTGGCTCCAGTGGGTGTGTTACCCAGGTTGTTTAGTGAATCCTCACTGGGTGTGAGGGTGGATATAGGAATCACATGGGTGATTTCCGAACCACCTAAAAATCTCTGTGCACTTGTCTATTTGTGGTTTGATTCTATTATCCGTTAGATGCTTGCATAGGATCGCTCAAGATTCACTTAATCAACTGGTTTCACATCTATTTTTATCAACTCACTTAATATCTCATCAGATCTGTGTTTTTCACTGTCAAAATTGCCTCTGATTCTCAAAGCATTTTAAATTGCTTAAGCTTCCGCATAGAGTGGCATAGATCTATTCATCCCCCCTTCTAGATCTTATCCACACTTCTTCCTCGATCCTTCAGCCATAACTACAAACTGCAACCTCCACTAGCCTCTCACTCCACATACACATGGGAGTTATATATATACAATCAACTTTCCAACAAAAAGAGAGGTTTACAAAAGACAAGTTGCCTAGGTCCCTATCTAGCCTTGGGTCAGATCTATAACAAACTCTACAGATGGTTGTTGTTGTTCCCTTCCAACTCCGTGATACAATTCTCTCGCCGCATCTGTCAATGTTTCCCAATATCCTTCAAACTGATTGAGAAACATATCTTGCCCCAGCCTGAGATTGTCCAACCTACACATGACTTGAGTCATGACATCCAGTGAAGCACCAGGATTGCCGGCAAGAAATGCGCCTGCGGTCAGGTTAAGCACCTCTTCCTTGATTTGTACATGAGCTTCTCGTTGGGCTTGGGCATATAACTCTATATCCTGTCGTAGCATTTCCATGGCTGCTACCAACCTCTCTTGGGCATTCATATCCATTCTAAAATAGCTAACAAGTTAAGCATTTACATGGCTATAAAAATCATGCTAACTAATCCCATGTTTCTACCCCAACTCACCAGTCATCCCTAGGTTTATCGAACTATGGCTCTGATACCAAATTATCTATCACGTCCTAATAAAAAAGCTATTTATCGGAAGTGACAGAAAACAAGCACAAAAGGTATGATTAATAGTAATTTCATAGCACAATATGTGGAAGTCTTATTACAAAAGTACTCTTCATTACCACTAAAGAGGAGTGGATTGAAACAAACTTAATTAACACATCTCATCTCACCCTACTAAACAAAAACAGAAATGGGTTGGCTTTGCTTGACACGGACGGTCCACTCAGCACACATGTCCTTAAACTTCACCCCCATCTGAACTACTTGAAAAGGGGTAGGAAATAGTGAGCTAACTAGCCCAGTAGAATTCAAATCCATAATTCAAAGGGTGAGTACATGATAGTCAAAACAATGGCAGAACGGATAACAAAGAGGCACAATTAAATGTCAGGACAATAAGCTTGAACAGTAATAGTGAATCACAAGGCACGTTCAGGTATATAACTCAAAACTGGTGCATTTAACAGTTATACAGATCAGGAATTATGATGACCATAATCAAACAGTAAGTGATGCAATGCCAAACATCCCGTTGTCCTCTATCATTCCTGTACGGCCTGTAATGAATTCGAGTGCTCCTCCCAAGAATGGACCAGCCCTATTTGCACAGACATATCAGTCAAGTGGGGTCCAAGGACCTAATAAATGTCATCATCATCAGTTAATCATATCTCACAAGTTGTTCAAGCATTTGAACTCTCAGGACATAAGGTTTTATAAACTCGGTTACCGAATACCGGAGATTAGACTCAACGGAGTGCCATCTGTATTTGACAACTTTAAGGATAATTCAAGGGGGTGTAAGGTACATCAAGTGGGTAAACTTTGCAGTAGTATGACAGTAAATACCAATGTAAATAAGGGGGTAACTTGCTAGGATTTTAGGATGAAGTCTAAGCAAGAGTTCTACCATGAAAAGTTGCTGAAATACAAGTCAAGACAGTAGGTGTCGACAGCCAAGAAGCGGTTGTCGACAGATAGCAACAGCAGAGCATGATTTGTTGGTTCTGTGTCTACCTGTCGATAGCTATAAGATGGTTGTCGACAGCTAGCAACAGTCCCAGTTATTTTGAAGTTCTGGAAGACTGGCTTGTCGACAGCTATGAGTTGCCTGTCGACAGCCGCCAGTTCTTCTCTCATAAGTGACTTTGTATTCACTCTAAAAACTCTAACCATGGAACTTATGAATGAAGGCATGATTTATATCAAATAGAAGAGTTTAATTGTAGATCTCACAGTGGTTTATAAGATAAACAAGCGAGATGAAACATGAGGTTTGCAATTCAAACTTGTCTAGCTAGAAATTAAACATAGTGTAGTACTGAAAGTATAGCCTTGATAGCAATGGTTTATTGGAAGATTCCTACAAGATGAACACTAAATCACAAAGTGTTTTATGGATCTAAATCAAGACTTGAAGTATCAACCATCTAAACATAAATCTTCACACTGTTCTTAGGATATTTAGACTTCTAATAGAATTCTATATCGTGAACATGGATCAAGGGTGAAAGAAGAACAACAAATCTTGATCTCACAGTGAAACAAGGATCTTCTTCTCCCTAACATAAAGGTGTTTATCACAACTAAAGGTAGAATAGGGAAGTTATAAGTATAGCAACCGAATAACTCAGTCAAAGTTCCTTATCATGTATAGAGGACGGAATTCAGCGAAATGGAGATGAATCCTACCTTGCTTAAATGATGAACTTGCAAGTATCCTTGACGAAAAATCCCACACTCAGCAAGAGAAGTGTTTCCCCCTTAAGGTTGATGGCGTGCTCGCAATGTTCACACCAAGTGAAACAGCTACAGTGGCAGCAGGAGTAGAAGTGGAAGTAGTTGCAGGTGCAATGGAGCCAGTAACTCCAATAGCTCCCAACAGCAGTTTCAGGAGCTCCTCCACAATACTTCTAGCAGAAAAGAGTAGAGGAAAGCAAGAACAAAGGGTGTCGAAAGGTGTGTGCGAAGGGGGGAAGTGGTTTTTATAGACCCATAACTCCCTCATACAAAGGGCACGTCGACCATGAGGTGTCATGGTAAAAACCCTTTGGTTTTCACCCCAACACGTAGCTCATGCAGGTTTCCTATGGTTTACACGTAGTTACCCATGGTTTTAGCCTTATCCTAATGTGTGATGGCCTCCTCAAGGCCTCACACGTAAGCTCCCAGGAAAAACCCAGAAATTGGTCACCGTAAATGACCCTTAATTCAATTGGCCTCTTAGTCTTGATGTAAACATGTCCAAACAAAGTCCATTTGTGTTAAAATTTCAACCATAGCCTAATAAGATGGTTTTACAAATTATGGTGATTTTATTTTAATGTTTGGAATTTATTTTACACTAGGTGAAAATCAACCGTAAAATAGTTGTGTCGGCTTAATCTCGAAATCCACTTGCCCACAAATCCGGATATTTACATTTCTGATATCTCCACATCTTTCTGAAAATTATGGTGTTCTCAGATTTCGTTTTCGTTATAGTTTTTCAATGTCGCCCTATGGAAGCGTGCACATCTGAGTACAACACTGGGATAATGTTCATTATAATAATCCTTCTCAAATATCAATTATTTCATTCTAATAATAATGGTTAAGTTCAATAACCTTATTATTCATGTTTTACAACAAATATATATATATATATATATATATATATATATACATTATTTTCGGGTGTTACAGGTACCCTTATCCTTTGTGGATAGCTTTGTGTTGTGGTACGCCATGTACTAGCCTCTTCAGGTGTTGAGGTGAATTTGTGTTTCGTGGAGGTCATGTGGTGTGGCCTTCCACTCGCTGTGTTTTAACCTTCCTTGGGTAAGCTTCAGAGTGTGGTTTAATGTGTTGTGAATTGGCTTTCTGATGCCAATCTTGTTACCCTATATGGGTAGGTTGTTTATGAGGCTTGTAGCCTAGGCAATGTTTGCATGTGTGGCTTGTGACTTAGGGTTCAGTTGCTGTGATGGTCTGCATGTGAGGCTTGTAGTCTAGGCAATGGTTTTCCCTGTGTGGCTTGTGACTTAGGCGTTCAGTTGCTGTGGCGGTCTGCATGTGAGGCTTGTGGCCTAGGTATTGCTGTGTGTGTGGTCTAGTGTTTCTGTACTAGCCCTCTCGGTTCTGTAGTTTCTGCATATTATGCTAGATAGTGAATTTATTTAATTGTAGTTCAATTATGTCTAATGCGACTATGTTATGGTTTGAGCATCGGTGTTGCCAGTGAGACCCTTATGGTTGTGGTATCTTCCTTTTTAGGTGTTGTTTTTGAGAGGTCCCTGCTGAGCCAATGACTTGTTGAGGCTCACTCCCTTACAGTTCTTTTCAGGTGTTAGCTGTGTGTAGGCTCGCAGCAGCATTGTGGCAGACTTGTACACCAACAGTTAAGTTGTAGTTAGTGTTGTGTGAGCTTTGCTCCCTCGGGTATGTCCCAGGCAGTTGTACTTTTCTCTTGGACATGTAATAATAATTTGGACAGTGTAATGTGTTGTGAATGAATATAAGACATGTACTTTCTTGTGTCTTATATTCTTGTGATTGTCCTTTATATTCCTACTGGACACTTGTGTGAGTTATCCCTTGCGAGACTTCAGTCCGATCGCAGGAGGCGGACTTGGATATGGAGTCTATTAGGCATAAATATTTAGGGCCGTCACAATATTAATGTGGCTGGGGGTACGACACGTTAACTCTAGTTAACGCGTCATTGGTGTAAGATGTGTTCTGAACATGGTATCATGTGACCACGTTCAGTAAGCGGGCTTTGTATCGTCTGCGTTCACATCATAGTGAACATGGAGCGATGCTTAAGGATTATAGCACATGGATCTTGGTGTATAAAATATGAAAAATGATGAACAAGTTTTGAAACAAGCTAACATGCTCCTAAACATGCAGAGATCATGAAACCATCCTGTAGAGATGGATTAAATGGTGTTTGGGATCAAAGAGAGGGGCTCGGGTACATGCTTGTTCTTATATTTCAGATGTGAAATACACAATGATAGAATGATATAAATTGGGGAAAAGTGAGGGGTTTCATTCCTAGGATCATGAACAATCTACAGAGGAGTTAAATTTAGTTTTGCTTGAGAGATTATCTATCTTTAGACGATGTAACTTCTAGGCTTAGAACGCAAAGAATGCTTGAAGATCCTCTTGCAAGCCTTCTCACCA